>CALYDF020001580.1:0-29874 GCA_944474145.2 Dicrocoelium dendriticum
GACATTAATGTATATAAATGTAAAGGCATCATAGTTGTGCCTGATCTTCGATATGTGAGAGGCACGGCTCGCAAAGGCTTCGGTGACATATCTGTAGGTTTGGCCGTGTATTTGGTCCTAGATGTAACTAGAAAGTAAAGCTACTGAAATGCAAGTTAACTTCTACCAATCAACAACGTTTGCAGAGCTGAATCGGTTGTTAGACAGGTTCCGCTTTTCTCGCTCAAACGATTTGTAGGTGTTAACGTTGATACAGCAATCGAAATATTGGATAGGAAGATCTGAACACTTGAGTCCGACATACATCGCTCGGTCAAAAAAGACTTATTCCTTGTTTCCAAATTATCTGGTACTGCAAAACCGTGTGAACTCCTGGCGGTATTTTTGGTTCTGAGGCAGCGATTATAAGACACTGCTGAAAAGCTAGCTGCGTTATCTTCGCCTCGAATGAAGTCGCTTTCGCATTTAAACGATGTTCATTTTTGACGACTAGACTATCGTAATTCTATACCAATGCTGGCACACAGTTTGCAATTGGAACCGTCTTAGAACATAACAAACGTGAGCCCAGCGTTCTGTTATATATAAAAAGGCGAGAATAATATGAGCAGATGTTTCGGCCAAGTAGGTAGAAAGCTAGGTCGTTGTTTAGATGGCACAGTCGGCTGACGCATTCGTCTGTTAACAGAGAGGCAAATAGTTTGCGCCCAAATGAAGGTGGTAAATTTCGTTCACCGGGTGACTCATGAGCAATTTCGGTCGAGCTAAAGCATAGGGCTGGCATTTGCGTAGAATTGCATATTAGCAACTATTCCACAATGAAAGCGTACACGAGAAAGTGAAAGCTGTTGTTTCGCTTGCTAGGCGCTTACTCGATCGCTTTACGCGCCAAAACAACTGAGACTCACTTGAAATACTAAACAGGGATCACTACTTACCTACAGCAGTTTTCTGAAAACCCAGCGATTCGGCAGCTCTAACGCACTTGGAGTAACAGCCCGAATTGGTGGCTAGCGTTGTCTTTCCCCGATGACCTTGCTGACCGAGTACCGCTGAGCAGGATTCTGGCCTGTAATAAATTATCTATGGTTACCAGTTTTGGATAATGACGGCTATTTTAACGGATTTCGTGTAACCTGATTTATCCCCGTGTCTTACGTAAACGAAAGCCTGATATATGAGAAACGGCGGAACAGAGCAGGTCAAATTGGAACGTATTTTCTTGTGTATTATGAAATGATTGACGACAAATGAGACACCCGATTGTTTTGCAAAATAATGTTGCGTGCATAGCGTTATAAAATTGCTATTTCTATTTGAAGTGTTATCAATGTTAATCAACAAGTAAGAAGGAATATCGCGTTTTGACTTATTTGACGTTAAAAACATGGCCTCTTGCAACACAGATGGAATCGGTATGCTGAGATACGGGCAGATTGGACCTATGTTGCGTCATTCAATGATGAACCCACGAAAATAAATTGTCACGCAACCGGCAGCGCATTTTCACGATTCATGTATTCGAAAAGCAGCAACCAATGATGCTAGAAACAAACTAACACTAGACATGTGGGTAGCTTGTGCTCCAGCTTGCACTATGCTGAGGAAAGAGTTGTCGAAGTTGAGCAAGGATGTGATGACCCATATACTCAACGCAATCCTCCCTCGCAAAAACTTTTTAAATCATATAAATAGCCGACCTCACCTTGTCCAACAACTATACGTCTAATACGCCAAACAATTACTAAGAACTTTTACTTTCTGCTTTAGGCGTGGATGGTCCAGGACGAATTCTCGCAACCGGTAGAAATGCGATTGCTATGTGTAAAGATATCTTGTCGAAAAGGCACTTTCTAGAATATTCACTGATATTTTCTCAACTTAATACCGGTCGCACCAACTTGGGCAACGAATGCTCGCTTTGCATTTATATCCTGTTCTAAAATACATGGGGTCTTATATCAAAACCATGGTTATATATAAAGCTATTGCTTCTAGATTTTATGCCTTATAAGATGTTACCAGATTTTGTGAAAGCTTTCACTAACGCAACATGAATTGCTTTTCTAGACTCGGGGAGGAAATAACTTCGCGTGCCGGTCGTGTATTCCTAATACGTGTAGGACCCCGACAAGCAATACCGACCCACTTGCGGGTATCTCATTTCACTGGACTGTAGGCCTCAGAAAAACCTTCCTTACAATCAGGAATTTTAATAGAAAATTTAGTTGCAACACAGGATGACCGTTTTTCCTGCGTTGAATCCTTACATCATGCTGTCAGATACCCGCTGAATTACGTTGTTCTGCCAGGCACTTTGTTCCGAAGGACAAAGACATTTTGGTGCAATGAACCTAGTGTTTAAATCTGGGATTTCACAAGTGATTCAGTTATTTGAGGAACTCTGTTGAATTCATCAGAGCGCATTTTCCGCTCATTATCAGTTTCTGAAGTTACAACAGCAGTGCAGAGAAAGCGTAAACGATTTTATCGCACGGATTAACCAGGCCAACCCAGTGCTGTAACAACAAAATCCCTTCGACGCGTTTTGGAGATGTCACGCAAATTCACTGTCTGATAGCTGGTATTATGTATGACGGATCAACGGAAAACTATTATTTCAGGCAAAAGAAATTCTTCTTTTGGAAGCAGATTGCAACCTTGTTTGGCAGAGGAAACATCTGACAAAGGAGCTGTCCACTTTAACCCTGCCCAGCTTGCAGAAATTGTGTGCAAACGAACTCGACCTTTTCCTCTGAGAATATTGTGCGGAAGTTTGTGTGCTACCGATGCGGTGATCAACACATTTCCCTCAACCAGTGCCCTCAGCTGCGTACGAGGTGCAGGAAGTGCGATAAACCTGGTCATTTGGCCTGTGTGTGCCGTTGTCTTCCATCACAAGATTGCATTGTGTCGCTGAGTCGTCCACCGGCCTGTTCCTGTGCTTAAGCCAGATCGCAGTGTGCGGACTTATGATGGGTACAAACTAACAGTGAATCGATGCACTGTCATGGACAGTTGCATTTTACCAAAAATAAAAAGTTTTATATGCTACTTTATCTACTGGGGTCAAGTTTAATAACCTTGGATTAAGTCACGCTTATTCGCAGGTGGAATTAGACGACGACTCTCGCCCGATTTCTACGATTAGAACACATTTGGGTTTATCGGAATATACTTGAATCCCATTTGGAAATAACTCTGCCCCGTTGATTTTCCAACGAAAAATCGACAACGTCGTACATGATGTATCCAGTACCTGTGCATGCCTTGACGAATTACTAATCACGGACAAGACAGAAGTAGACTACTTGCGCACTCGGGATAAGGTCCTATACAGCTAGTCCGAAAACGGGTTGTTTTTGAAGAATTCCAAACGTGTTTCCTTAGTTGATTCCGTTAATTATCGTGGATACCGACTTAATTAAATTGGAGTATGAAAAGACAAGCTGGAGACTATCCTTAGTTCACTTAGTCCACATAACGGAGCACAGTTACGTTCGTAAGTTGTGAGGCTTCGTATTAACGTCGCTTTTTATCTAACCTAGCCTCTGTGATCGCACCCCTTCAAGATTATTTCAAGAAATATGTCAAGTGGTCATGGACAAGTAAAGAGGAACACGCATTTTGAATGCGAAGACTCTACTAGTTTCTTTACCTGTATTAGTGAATTATGTTCCAAACAACCCTGTTCTCTTACAACGTGATGTCTCACCATTTGGAGTGGGAGCGGTGCTAGAACATTAGATACTCGATGGAACCATCCGTCCTATTTTTTCGCATACGGAACACTGCAGGCCGCTGAGAAGAATTACGCACAGCTGAACAAATAGGCACTGGTTGTGATATTTGGAGTTAAGCGCTTTCAACAATAATTGTGGGGCAATCGGTTTGATATACAGAGTGATTATAAACCACTGAATTATCTGCTTTGTGAGTGAGGATGTATACAACAAATTAATACACCTGTATGATACGTTGCACACTTATTCTTTCCGCCTACAGCTATCGAATTAGGTACATCTCAGGTTCCCACAATAAGTTAACCGATATCCTCAGTAGATTGACACAGGCAGTGCAAAGTAACAACACGGTTGTGTCATTTAGACACCACTCCAATATACAGAGATATGGCTAGGAGAGCTACAGAGTGAGATTCGGTCCTGTCGACTGTGAAACATTTGATGTAACGCGGTTGGGATTCCCGATTCACGGAGGCCAGACGTTTGTTCTTCAATTGCCGATTGGAGCTCCGTCTGCATGAAAGATGTATCATGCGTGGATCGCGTATCGTTATCCCGTCTGCTCTCAGATCAGCCTTATTGAGAACATTACACGATGGTCATCCAGGGGACGTATGCATGAACGTTCTGGCCGGAACCTACCGTTGATAGACAGCAATAAATCCAAATACGGAAGCTCTATTGAACGCATGTGCAATATGCCGATAATATCAGAAAGACAAAACAGCCGGTCCGATTCACCACCGGGAGCTACCTGACGGTTCATGGGAGCGTGTTCACGCAGACTATTTCGGTCCGATTGAAGGAAATATGCTACGACTTCTGGGGGATGCGTTCTCAAAGTGGCTAGATGTACATATTGTCCCTAACACTACTTCGGGGACTGCAAGTAATACAGTACGCAATAGCCTATCCATATATGGTGTGCCAACTAATTTAGTTACAGATACCGGGCCACAATTTACTAGCGCAACTTTCATGCAGTATCTACAGAGTAACGGCATCCACCATATGACTTCTACACCATTTCATCCAGCACCCAGTGATTTGGCAGAGACAGCACTACAAACCTTGAATGTCGGTCCCCCAGAGCAAAGCCAAGGATATTTGTGCTCCAGAATAGATCGATTCATGTTCACTTATCATGTCACTCCCCTGGAGTCCGTCGAAAAATTCCTTTGGAGACAATGTTTGGGCTTCGCCTACGCACAAGTTTAGATGTATATTTCCCAGACCCCCATCACACTAGGCGTTTCCAACAATAGCGAATGTACCAGATTGGACAAATTCGCAATAAAACCCGGAGTCGGTCACCGAAACACGATGTGTATACGAAACTTCCACATGTGCAGTTATGGCAACCCGGAACCCTACTGGCCGGTTCAAGAACGGAAGCAGTTATACGGATGGAAACCGGAGGATTCGTGCGCCGGCACAACGAGTTTATTCGGCCCCCTGCATCCGCGGGACCAGACCCCGAGGATGAAAATGCTAATACAGAAAATTTTGGGACGGATTCAGAATCCCGAATAGATGAAGCTTGTCTACAGATCACAGTTCGAGGACCCAGACGTCCACCCAGACTAATAGAACGTTGCATTTTACATCCATGCTTTTACTTACCATGTGAAGGGACCTTAAGTACAGCCACGACCGATGCGTCATGCTACACCCACAAACTACACGCCCCCAGTCACACGACTATAATGCATTCGCTGATTGGGCTCCATTTCATCTTGGTTTTTTTTTGGTCCTATATGTCTGCACTTGGATCCGATTGGGAGCAGAGTAGAGTTTCACATCTAGCATCCTGCATTGATATTTTTTCTACGTCCAAACGGACTACGTGTCTATACACGGTTTAGGAATACACTATCGGTAAGTAACACACCTTTGCCAAACCTCCATCAGAAACGTGAGTAGTGTGAGACAAAAGACTGCACCTGGAGAGGATACAAACCTCAACTGTAACAAGTCGTTGATTTTCTTAACCTACATCTGGGTCATGGTAGAAAGCAGAAGGTTATCCACAACGTTTCCCACAATAAAACACAAACCAACAGATAGGGTAATAAATAACTACATCTAAATGTTGGCTCGTTGTGATAACTATCAGACGTGCTCCTTAAACCCGCGTAAATTGAGGTTGAAAAAACAGCTTCTGAGAGGGTAATGCATGTGTGGCAAACACGCAGAGAGAGATTTCTTCGACACTACAACCGACCGTATTTTTCTGCCAACTTTAGGTGATAACCTTTCAGATAGTAGTTGTGACGCAGCTACAACAGTTGATTGCACAGGTGATTAGTGTTGTTTAATGTTTGGTAAACCATGATAAGCTCACCATGAAAACGTCGACAGCGTCCGCTGGAAATGCCTGCCTTCCTGAGGCGCCGTCCGTAGGACATGTGATGCAGCCCCTTAGCATGTTTGGTCGCCAGAAAGAGCCTAATCTTCAAGGCGGTTATGTTACGCTTTAGTAATGTTGAGAGCGCATGTAAGCGCGAAGTATTTGGCGGAAAATATGCGCTTCCAATTGTCCGAAAGCCCTCCGTAGAATCCCCGCCATCTGGATTGCTTTCCGAGAACTTTGAGTCCTGTACTTAACAGTCGAGATCTTTCTGGGCTAGCAGACCATATCCTTTTCGTGATGCTAACGTAGACGCTTGCAGAGATGAGGTGAGGATCGACGGTCCAGTGGAAACGAAAGCACACACAAGGCAAACTTAGGTGAAGCAAGTTAAAAGCATGAGCATACTCCCAAGGTAACAGGAAGCCGGACTCTCCACAGACGTTCAGTAGTCGCTGCTATGTGCTCTACCGAAAGCATAGTGTTCCCAGTGTGCGAGAAAAGTTTGGATTGTCTGGGAGCTGAATTAAGAACAAATAATTATTTTTCGGTCATACTCAACCGGACTATAGACTTGTGAGTGTATTTCGATGGAATATGTGGTGGACCGGTTGGTGTGATGTTTGGATCCCATGGTTAAATAATGCATTAGTGGAACATTTAAATTCGAACAAAGCTTAGACTCATGTGTGTTAGTAGACCTTTTCCAGGCACCATTTAATAGAAGCCGATTGGCGATTAAGAGTTGTAAGACCAAGCGCCGGGAAAGACTAGGCGGCGAACATTTAGATAATTAGTTTCGGTGGTGCAGGTTGGAGGCATGGAGAAGAGTACGAGCTGTAAATTTAGAGCATACAAACTCAAAGATTGCATTTCCAGCACACCAATTGCTGCGGCATCACAATCATGTACGACGACAATGCTTATACGAGCCGTATATTGAAACAAGAGAGCGGGACGGAAACGCATGTATTTGGAAGCGTGTTAATAGCGGAAGTTTTAAATGGGTTCACTTGTACCCAAACAAGCGGCTTCGTCGAAGATAGACGAGGTGGTATACGTTAAACTGTCAGGTTTATCGTGTATCCAATGCCCATAAAATCACTACTAGTACACTACGGTTGCTTTTAGGTTCATCAACGTCAGCGGCACTAATCGTTTGCTGAGGGTTAAAAACCCATATGAACTAATCTACTGGACCACATAAACAAAGAGCTAAAACTTACACTAAAATCCAAAAGTAAGTACCAATATTAAAAGCATACTTTTTCTGGAAATATGAAAACATGGAACCTAATTTAATTTTGATGAATAAAGAAGCTCACAACACAAACGCTACTGAGTCCGTCTCCTTGTCACATAAGCAAGTGTGTCCAAACAAACGTGTTCATCATCCTTCGGATGCCAGTCAGTTGGTCGGGAGATATCAACGGATGCCAAGTTCGTAGTAAGGGACTTCATTCCTCTCGAGCAAGTAACCGCTTGGCCTCCTCTCCTCTTGTTTAATACACACCACGGCGCGCAAACAATGCACGTCACGGGAGTCGGTAGTCCGGTATGCGTGACACATGGCCCAACTATCGGAACCTGATGAGTGATATGGCAGTGCTGATCATTCACTCGCTTTTCCTGAATAAAATAAGCCACGGTGAACACGCTCATCGCTCATGCTGTGCTCTCACCAGACGCGAGCCTAACAGTAAATGCAGCGATAGCTAAAGTTAACTCTCTTCATTGTGACGGCCGACCTGATGGGCTAGAATTCCCGATCGCCTAAGAGGTTTGAACGAAAAGCTGTAAAATACGCTCTTCCCTGCAGAGCGCGGGTGATATCGCGTCGGTCCCACAGGTGGCGGAGTTTGGCAAAACAGTTCGAGCTTGTACTATACCGTACATTTTTTATCTTCTATCCCAAGAGTGCTAATAAGTCTCCCCAGGTACTTAAATGTATGAAGGACTTCTAGCAGGTCACAGTAATGGTCAGCGCAGTGATGGGTTGTTACCAAGCTTGGCGAAGTACTTTGACACTAGTGGGTGTAAATTATTTCCCAAAACAATCAATAGCCAGTACCTACC
Organism: Dicrocoelium dendriticum; assembly: GCA_944474145.2. Lineage (NCBI taxonomy): Eukaryota > Metazoa > Platyhelminthes > Trematoda > Plagiorchiida > Dicrocoeliidae > Dicrocoelium > Dicrocoelium dendriticum. Next base: position 8,170 of record CALYDF020001580.1, read on the forward strand.
CGTTCAACGCTGATCGACATCCTGGGACTCTGTTTTAGAGTAAGGTGTCATCAGCGTAGAGAAATATAAAATGGCTCACCAGGAAGGAGATTCACGCCCTCCAAGTCGTGTTTAGCGAATGCTACTTGAGTGCGTTTGTCAATTAAGAAATTAGAGAGGACTGCTAACAGCATTCAAAGTTATCTTGCACCGTTGGAAGAATTGATAGACTGAGACAGTTTAACATAAACCCTCACTCGGACCGAAATGTGCGGGTACGGAGAACTGCTAAAGTTTACGTATTTCTCAGACACAACTTTCCTAAGCAAATAGTCCCAAAGCACATCTATCCACCAAATCGAAGGCAACTTGATGTCCAGAATTACGACTACCAAGCTTTTCTAGTAAATATGGTAGCGCTCCAACAATTATCGTGAAGTGATGATGCAGTTGATGCAGCCTCGATTTCGACGAACCCCGGATTGCTCCTCATGCATCTGGCTTTCATGGGTGTCAGTCATTATCTGGAGACCGACCGACCAAAGCAAGTTAGTAGCAGTTGATATCAGACTGCTTCCACTAAAGTTGTCGCATTCCCACCGTTAGCCTCCTTTAAGAAGTGGCATTATTCTCATGCGGTTCCAGCCCGTTGGGACAGTATTCTTCCTCCACTTATTCACAAATATGTTGTGCTGGTGATCTACAACAGCGGGTCCTCTGAAACTTATGGGATTTGGAGGAAATGTATCCTTTCCTGCGCGTGTGGACGGACCTAAGGAGAGGGCTCGAGCGGAAGTGCAACCAATGCAAACGAAAGAAAGTTGTTACTTGGATTGGTTAAACCGTTATGCAAGGTGTGTTTCCCAACGCTCTAAGCGTTTCGACAAGCTGTGGATCGGCTGTCTAAAGTCCTCAGGTGTTGGTTTGTCAACATGTGGCCTCCTGTCGCCTATTTCCGTTGTCAGACCGAATAAGTTACGATGGTTTTTGTAACCATCGTACATACATTCATACATTCATTTCCGATGAGCGACATGACCAGCATCGAATGTGTGTATTCAAACTTCGCCACTTTAAGCAAATGACGTAAAAATGATAAGCAACAAAGGTTTCAAGATAAAAGATAATATACAATACTCCTATCCATCAGATTTGCGACATCCTTGACTGGATTCGCCATTGCTCATCTACCAAATACGAGGCATTCAGATCAGTCATTCTGGCCATTTGTGTGTTATCCATCACCAAGCTGTTACACATCCTTGTGTTTACTTGCATTGTACCCGGATTTATTATCTCTAAGAGGTGGGCAGTTCCTTTTGGAGTATTCTTATCGCTACGTCGTCCAATTTACATTTGCATTTGTGACAGAATTAGTCCTAATAACTACGCGAGAAACACGTTGTTGTTGAAGTGCATATTGAATTTATTTCATCCATTCGAAATCGCATGCAGTAGGCAAGCAAGTCAAATGAAATTTGTGCTTCCCAGTGCCATTTGCTTGCACCGTCGCACATTTTGTGATATGTTGCTGCTCGTTCAACATTTAACCAAAATTGATCGACGTCCCATTCAAGCGCTACTTTGTGAGCCGGTCAGCCAGTGGGCCTGCAAAATCCAGCAAACATATCTCGCATCTATGCCAACCGCTCATTTCACCTTTAAAATCATAGAACTCACCAGACTGATATTTTCAGCTAGAAGGGCCCTGAAGGTACAGAACTACAACTAACGCGATGGGTCAAGTAAAGACAACAAGCTAAATGGCAAAAATCAATCAAATATAATTCTAAACTGGTTCATGCAGCGGGATAGAAGTATGTCATCGGATCGATACATTAGGTTTAGACTACTCGAATTGTTTCAAATACTATCATGAAAATTCTGCGAAGTTATTCGGACCACATGTACAGGCGCGGATTAGCTGGTACAGGGTTCTTTGGTTCACTGCCGCCTGTTCAACCATCCCATTCGTTAAGTATATGCTTATCCTAGTTCAGAGGTGCAACCGGTTTATAGCAAAAGCCGAGCTGCAGATGAACGGTAAGATTACTTCATGAGGAGGGATATGCACCAAGGGCGTTTAGTAACCACAAAGCTAATTTATGCTGCACAATTTGCTTCCCCTGAAACATATGCAATCAGATGCACAATCCAGCTTTGGAAGGATATCAGGGGAAAATTGACTGTGGCTAGGAGAGTGAAACCAACTCATGGCACCATCCTCAATGACTGGCTAAGAAAACGCCACTAGACTTCATTTCTGTCGTTAAAATTTATGACGCTGTCACATATCTACCCTCAGTAACTGAAGCTCAAATGTCTCTTGTCGATCCAAAGGGCCCTGGGACATCCGTTACGTTTGCAGAGGTTACTGCAAAGGTCAGCGAGGATACCGTGTTTTCGGTCACTTCTGCTGTGAATACCGTTATGTTGAACATATAAAATCTGTAGATAGTTGGCTGTTGAACTGTTCGCTGAGCTTGGCAATTTTGTTGCAAACGTTTCGTCACAAATCAAGGTGACATCAACTGTGCGTATTTGAGTGGCGTGCAATAGCGTAGATGAGCCGCAGTATAGATAGCCTCTGTAGATAGTTGCAGTGTAGGGAGGAGCAACATCCAAATATTTATCTTCCGGATACGGTCCTCCCCATCGGAATGACCGAGGTTTACCTCAAATTGAACCAAAATCTCAATAGATGTTGCAAGTCGCAACCCAACCACATAGCGTTTTTCTTAATTTCAACTTTGAATACTTGCCAATATTTATTATGTCAAGATAAACCATGACTCTACCTTGTGGCTTAACGAAATAAGAATCTAACAATAGTGCCATAACTGTTGTGTGCTCAGTTGTCTCCGAATGTACCGCCATCACGTTATGTGATAAATTATCGGGTGAACAAGATCAATGGAACTGGATATGCATTCTGATGAACCTCAGATCCAACCGTGTAAACGTAACGCGGTATTTCGTCACTCGAACTCAGCACAGTGTGGAGAAACCATGCTATTTCGAGTGACACTAAGATCTCGCAAGGATGTGGATAACATTTTACTATTTGCCAGTACGTTATAACACGGAGTAGGTGTACCATGCATCTATCTTGCTGACCCATGGAGCGTGGGAAAATTGAAAAGGAACACCAAAGAAGGACATGACAAGCAAGCTTGACTAAACGCAATCTTCTCCCATGTTGTGTCAGAGCTCCAATCCAATGATATTCAAGAGGCCGAAAATCACGATGTGTAAGGGTGACAATGCGCTATCGCCCAAATGGCTACCCCCCTCGCTGAATTATAAAGGATCCGGTCCAAAACTCTTTAAACTTGTAGTTTAGTCCAAGCAAAGGCCAGCAACCGATTTCGATCCTGGGTGGAGAAATCGGAAAATACATCATTCTGAACTTTTGGTAAAGACTGCAGTAGCTATGCAAAGTCCAGGTATGAAACAATAAGAAACAGCAAATGTACCGGCGATGATATAAAAGCTACATTGAGTAATATTTTGCTGCATTTTGACGCCTGTCTAAAGGAGGTTTAATACATGTCTTGGCCTCATTAATTTCCTGACGATGTAGCAGTATCCCACCACAATGTCAAGAACGCCCCGACCTAACACCGGTCGATATTCCCCCTCATATGACCCCTTTACCCCACTGTGAGCTATTATAGATGAAGTAACCAGACCGCTTGTATACAAATGCAACGGATCTTCTCAATGCATTGGCCTATCTGAAAGATCGGCAAGTTTCATGGTCATAATTATCAGCAGGATCACTGAGACGTGATTACGCACTGAAATGACGGACGCTAACTTTTCCTTACCGGGTATGTCGGTCATCGGGAAAGATAAACTCATAATTGAAGGAGTGGTGATTTGGCAGTGCCGAAGCAACTTAGATTGAGAGAATATGGACGATTCAGACTCGAAGTTCCCTGACTCTCTTGGGTGCTGCCTGCGGTTAAGGGGCAGATTCGCATTTCTTAATGACATCTTGATCCGCCCCCTAATTCTACACCCGAAACGAACTACTAACTTGCGACTATTTAAGACGCACCGTAAAGGAAAAAACTCTCGTCTTTATCATCAGCCATTTCAAAGTACATTGTTTACAAACCCATGACTCGCTAGGAGAAGCATTTTAATCAAATCGTCAGTGGCTCCTTACAAGGGGTCTACTTTATACGCACGATACTTGGATCACAGTAAAGAACACGTAACAAGCCACATTTGCTGGATTTGTTGCTTAGCAACGAGAAGAATATGATTGATATGTTGGTTATAGTCTGCCCGTTTGGTCGCAGTTTGCTAGCAGTCATTACTTTCAACTTAGTTTGCTATGAAGAGAGTAGTCCTATGAACTATGAGACTGTGCGAACCATCGCAAGCTACGATCAGTAAGCCTAGCGCGACAGCGCGACAGCCTAGTGGTTCCCTGCCAAAGCACCCGCGGAAGTTGAATGGCTCGAGTTCGTCAATAACTTCAGGCAGCAGATTGCATACGCTTCAGAGACTAGAGTTTGCAGTGCGTCTATGTCAGTTTCTTTCGTTAGGTGTAGCACCAGAAAATGGATGTTAGCACGCAACGCATCTTGGCAGGTGTATAAAATAAGTCCAACGCCAGAAACCTGGGACAACTACTTAGCTCAACCAAACCAGTGCATAGAACCACTCAGAGAAGGCAAAGCGGTATAACAGAAGGGCTTGGCAATAGCCTTCAGCACCAACCACAGCTGCTGTACAAGGACTTCCATGGACTACGAATGGTAAGGCAAGAGATTACTTTAGTTAGGACAGCAGATGGCCGGACAATAATGGTTACAGAACAGTAAACGCGCGTCGGATGCAATATGCCCCCACGTTTCAGAGGATCTTAAAATAAAGCAACCTTTCAGCTTTTGTCTTCCTGTTGCTAAGACTCATCCATTTCCCTTTTACCGCAAAAGTTGCATTGTAGACGTTGGATTGTCTGTGACACCGCAGCTACCCTGAAGTCGATACCATGATAACAGGGGCAAAAGGATCAGCAGCAAGACAACTAGCAGAATATGTGGTTTAGTTTTTCCAGCGTGGATGAGTAAAGGACCAGTTTCGTGTTATGTACTAACTTAGGATAATAACTCAGAATCACAAGGGCAAAGGCAGAACCGAACCATCAAGCTACCGCCAAGTATCTCCTCCCCGTTTACATCCAAATTTTCGGAAGCCATCGTTGCCGATACGGTAGTGTGCTAGCTGGAAAACTGTAACAGTAATACTGCCGAAAAGCACGGCTTCCATTAACAGCGATCTTGCACAACCAATTTGCTAATCACACGGAGTAGTTAGGCGGCGTCAATGAACGCTTGGTAAGATGTTGTTGTGATGTACGGGGATTTTTCGGAGGAATTAAATCGTCTTGATATTCCGATAATCCTTCACAAGCTTCAGTGCCGCATGATTCGTAACCCACTTGTTAACTGGATCGCCAAATTTATCCTTTTACGATAATTAGTAGCCAGAGTTAGAAACACTTAATCTTACCCCAATAGGTAAGTGGGGTCTGCAGACAGGCTCCGTCCATGGTGCATTATTGTTTTTATTTGTTATTAATGACCTGGCAAATGTAATCGCTTCAGACTTCTTAACGTTTGCTGACGAAATCAAGATTTGGCTTATAGTCAAGGAAGATACTGACCAGCAATTGTTTCAAATGAACTTGATGGATACATCAGTGGTCAACCCAAAATTTATTGCCCCAACGCAAATAAATGCACGATACTTACCAAGCACACCAGATTAACTATACATGCAGGCTCGGAACGCATGTACTTCAGCAATCCTCCGTCGAATATCATCCAGATGTTTGGTTCACGATGACCTAGGTTTCTCCAGACAATCCGAAGAGACCTCATCTACTGGAAAACAACACCTCAGGCTGTTGCAGCGGGCAACTACACATTACTATTTTTGAATATATTCTCAACGATTATTTTGGCTCCCATGTCTACTACGCCATTCTAGCTTGGTATCCATGGCTGAAACACAACCTTAACCAACTGCAGCAACCCAAAATTCGGGCATCCAAACAGGTCAATGGAATTTGCTATCTGATATTCAAGCAGATGCAAAAAGGATTTGGGTATTCAGCGGACGAGATCGCAGATTACGAGGCGACCTGATTATGGCATACTTGATTCTGCAAGACCCACATCATTTGTGCTGCTCTTTACTGCAACTCAGCACCAATACAAAACCGGGAGATCACTCACTGAAACTCTCAGAACAGTATAACCGTAATAATTCATTTTCCATTCATGTTTGTCACCCTTGGAATGCCCGCCCTGATTCGGCCGTCTCTTCACCGATCATGACAATATTTTAAAGACGGTTAGATGAGGACTGCTCCACTTACCCTTTGGTACCTAGTACTATGTCTGCATATTAGACCTGGGATATAATTTACATTTATTTGCTGTTACTTGTGTGTGTTGTGAAAATACGTGGGTTTCAGGACTTTAGCGGAACAATCCATAACTTCTGTCCACACTTAAGTTATTAACTGCTTTATCATAATTTGCTTGATAACCCCACCAAACTATCCAACGGGAATAGTAACGACCTGATCCTTAACCCGTATAAATTCATTGTTTAGTCTTCATTGTCACTGTGGCCTTCATGTAGACAGTCACAGAACGCCTTCGTTTGGTGAGAAACCACGGGTGGCTTATGCTGCACCACCCCCAGGCTCCATCCACACACCCGATTTCTGCAGTAAACCAGAACGAATAAGACCAGGAGACTTGCGGATGTGGGTCAGATTTCATCACCTGAGTCGGGTGACACGCCAGCTAAACACACAGCTGCGACATCTGTGAATATCAATGTGAGGAACAGCATATCAGACGTACAGAAGACGGTGGCTTGGCTGTAGTCCGCTCCACACCAGTTGAAACTACTCTTTGAGCCAAGTACCATCACCGGTTAAGTGCATATTTGCCCGCAGCAAGGATTAGTTATCGCCTTAAGCTAATAAATTCGAAATAGTGGGTAATAGAAAACAACAACGAGAACAATCTATCAAACGCAGGTAAACCGGAATATCATTTAAAATCCAACCTCTAATACGAATTTAAGGAACTCGCGAACGGGATAGTTAATAAGCAGCAGTAGTACAAAACGAAGGGAATACAGAGAAAATCTTGAATTCTGATGTACGTGTTTTTAGCAAATGTAAGTCAGCGAAAATTAACGAACGAAGAATGAACACTATAAAGAAGCGCAATATAAAATTATGCAGTGAACTTACCTAAATTAGCAAATTAAATTTCATGATTTAAGGCCGAACAAGCGTAAGCACAAGTCACTCTAAAGCAGCTGCGGTGGAAAGCAGAATTATAGTAACAACAGCATCAGCAGGAGGCACAAATATAAATGAATAAATAAATATCGTCTTTATATATATGGTTGGGGGCATCCGGTTTCGGATTGGAGTGGCAGTGTGGCCAGCCACAGGAAGCCTGCGCCTACAGGGGACCATGGTTGGCTTGCGTTGCACTACCCACAGCTCCAACCACACACCACATATCCAGTATAGACCCGAAGGAATAAGACCGGGTGGCATGTGGATTTGAGCCACGTTTCATCAAAGGACCCGACCCACACTCCTTCAAAGGCAAAACAAGCCTGCTGTATTTAGGAATCAAGCGCACAGAAGGCGGTGGCTGGACCGTTGTCCGCTTCAAACTGAGTGAATGGAACCAATCTTCGAGCCTAGCACGACCACAGGGACTGTGCACCCCGTCCCCTCCAGTGACGACCAACTGTCTAATAGAGCGAGTATGGACAAGGCAGTGGATAATATACACGTAGGCACTTTGTCAACATGCACATCAAGGGCAGCCACACTGGGGCTCTCAAATAACAGGCAATCACTTGAATTGATATTATCAAATAAACTATGGCATTCGGCTATGCCGATATAACTTCGAGAAATTAGCATATGAATTAAGTGAGGGATCAACGGATCCGCGGTAAGTGCAAAATGTCCACAAGTTACCCAAAAGAATATTACAAAAACAATAAATTTAACGAAGAACAGCACAATTAGCGTAAGCAACGTGGCCAGTTTATAGAAGCTTATTCAGGTAGGCAGAACAAAGCAAATGAAGTGGAATGAAATAATTCCGGCTTAAGAAGATCTAGTGAAGTGTTAGTTGGCTTAGCCCAACTACGGTGAAGATGCATCATGAATTCAACATCAGCCTCAGCGTGGGGCACATCGTCTCTCTCACTCTCTCTCTCTCTCTCTCTCTAAATATATATATATATGTATATATATATATATATATCTGAGGCGGGTTTCTTTGGCTGTTGGTGGCGATTTCAAATCAGATAAATAACCGGCTGCTCTGGTCCTGTCACAATCTTATATATATGACGACTGCTTGTGGTGTCTGTTGCATAGGAGTTGATGGCTTTCTTCCAGCTAAACGCCAGGAGGCATTGTGTGAGTTTATTCACTCATGACGCATTTCCCGATGCCGTTCGGAAGTTCACCATAAGGTGGAATAGAAAAGCACATTATCTGCTGCACACAGCTCAGCAGGTTTTGTCGTTGGCGACTTCCTTATTTGTTTTGACCCTTTTGCACATCCCCCTATTTCACTTCTTATTTCACTCGACCCCACCCCGCACACCACCACAGCTATTGCCCTTCGCCATCGTACGCCTTCGCGCAATTCACACATAGATCGGATCCTGGAACTTGCTCATACTGCTGTCCCGGAATGCAAATGAGTGCCCCGAATAACACACTACACTCTTTGCCATGGAACTCAGAAACTACGGCGTGGAAAATGCCGCAATCAGTTGGACTTCGTTGGCTTGCCAAGGCTGACTGAAAGTGGAGGGTGATGGCTACATGTTGTGCTGGGTGCGAACTGCTGCCCTATCCGGACATGGTTGACGACAATTAACAAACACCTCGGAAGAACTAAGTATGCAACTTTTACTAGAGGTATGTTCATAAAATGTGATATCCTGATACCACAAATGATCATCTGTCCCCTATGTTACCCTCCGTGCTGAGGAGCGACCGATTATTACTACTGGTTGATTACAAGGCTCAAGTTAGACGTGATGCTAATGAGAGAGTTGGCCGCTTGTGGGTGTTGCTCATGGCGGTTTGCATTGGGTGTGTGTGAACATGCTACTTGGGCACACCTATGGGGAGGCAACACTCGCCCGCTCGGCTACGTCGTTAAACAGCCCGTCAATCGTGAAGTGCGCGTGGCGCATGTACTGCGTAGAGCAAAGTGTTGAACTGATAACAAGTTGGTGCGCACCAAATTTTCGCAAATATACATACTGTTCCCCTAACGTGAACCGACGTAGTTTTGATATTCGTTCTCGAGGTAATGCTAAGAGGAGGAGCGAATTGGAAAATGCGATGTCTACGCTACCTCCATGGATAGAGTCAATGCCGCATGACATACAATGAAGGAGTACACGACGGCTGCGAGCGAGGAAATGGTCCGGTGCTCAAACTGTAAGCGTCCCGATTAGTATGATGACAACAGTGAGATACCCGGCATATTAATGTCAGAGAAGAAGGTAGCTTTAACTGCACATGTAGCGGATACTTGCATCTCGGTGAAGAAAATTCAATACAACCGTCGTCTTACCGATTAACCCTCCACAGATCAGAAGGTGGGTTATTCATCAGCTATATTGCTTTACTAAATAGATAACATACCAAACTTTACAGAATAAAAGTTAAAAACTATGTAACATAAATGTTACGGGGACCCCAAGTTATAATTATTACAGGCTTCAATTACGGAAGGCTGAAAACACGAATCACACAAGTGAACATGTACTCGGATCAGACAAAACGAACACGTTCAATCAGTCATCCAACTCGTGAAACATTCATATTCGTTTAGCCTTTGCACCCAAAAACAGTCTCGTTCCAAACCAAACACTCGTTGTTGTATCCAAGCCACATTTATTTTCCGGACAACTCTCGCCAAACTTCCAACAATTCTGCTCACTTTACGGACTTCGCATATTTACATAAAATCCTGTTTCTTGCTTCCAGGGTTTGCGTAAGCAAACCCTTCCAAGGAAAACCCCCCCTTCATCACCGTTCCGTGATATAAAAATGAGGCCGTACAACGCTAGAATCGCCTTAGCTTTGGCCAGTAAAAGCGCCTGTGACAAAAGGCCCGTCTTGTTCTTGATTCAGACTTGGGTTGGGAAATCGTACGTAGAAACTTTGTGTTCGGTCTAGGAACCCGTTCGACTCGCGTGAATTAATCTTTCGCGGCTAAGTTCCGAGAACCCAGAGACTTCGAGATTGTCAGTTACCGTGCCGTGCGAGAAAATAATGCTGAGTCTCGTTCGTTCATCCTACTAGAAGAGTTGGTATCACATTGTTAGAACCTGACGTATTCAAGAGGCAGTATTCAACATTAAAGCTAAGTAACATCTGCACGGAGACGCCAAAACCTTTCAGATCGAATATATGTGCTAGTCCGCGGAGGGACGGCGAAGCCTTATTTTTCAATCTTTTCTCAGTGATGGAGCCAACAGCTGCTCATTGTAACCATGGTATATTATTCAGTTTGATATGGGAATCTGCAGCAGGAAAACGGGTGTTAGCGATAGAATCTGTGACAAGTGTTGACAGCCGATGCACGGATTGTCAAAGCGTTTGCAGGCTGGGCTGGATACTTTGAGAATCAATTTAACCAGTCAGGTTTGACAACCCCCATCAGTCAATGAGTGCCCTACTTCTTCGCTCGTCCCTTCGGATGCCCCATCACATGCGGAAATCGAGTGTGAGATCTGCAGGCTGGAAATTAACAACGACGCCGGAGGAGATGGACTTCGTCCAGCCTTCTTCTAATTTGGTAGACCTGCATTTTAATCTGGTTTACATAGCTTACTTTTGAATCTGTGGGGGCAAGAGTCTTTCCAGACAGACTAGAGCCGCCCAGTAATACTTACAATTTTCAAAGTAGGCTCCGGATCCAAATGCAGCCTTCTTAGATGAATCAGTCTGAAGTCCATTGCCTCTAAGTTATTTGAGTCTGTCGTCCTTCAAAGACTGACTGGCACACGAGAAAGCAGCCGCGCATGTAGCAAAAATCGCCTATTGCCGAAATCGAATCTACATTGACCACATATTTACATTAGTCACTTGTTGGAGCACCGCCATGTTTATTGGCGGCTCACTGTAGTCACGTTGATAAACATCGAAAGAGTCTTTACTTCTGTTGATTTATGTGCTTTTTGGGACTGTCTACTGAGGAAAGATATGCCAGCGAAACTAGTAAATATTATCCGAGCGCTTTACTCGCATATATATTGGGAAGAGTGGGAGTTTGTGGCAATCTGTCTCATCCCTTTAAGCGGTCCACCGCTATGAGACGAGGTTGCCCGCTGTTACCTTTCCTCTTTAACTTCGCCATCGACAGATGAAGGTAAACGGCATTTACCTAGTTTAACGACTCCTCGACTTTGATTATACGGTGGACATTGTGCTCATTTGTGACAGTACCTTAACGTATCAAATTACATTCTCTAACTAAACTCTGGCTGTCAGGCGTTTTGGGCTATACTTTGCTCCATTGAAATGCAAAGTTCTTTGCCAATATACGTCGGATTCCGTTCCTGCACTGACCCTTAGCTGTGAACAGCTAGTAGTCCTTGAGAAATTCAAGGATCTGGGCAGTTAGTTTAGCATTTTTGCGGTTGAAACTTGGGTCCCGACCATATAGCTAAATCTTGAGAAGCTTTTGCTGATTTTCGCCATCTGTGGCGCCGGCGTGACGCATTACTCTCGCACTGTGTTTATAATGCAGCCTTCCGTTCAACCCCCCTATACGGTGTTGAAACTATGCCCATCAAGTCGACAGATATAAAGAGGCTAGTAACATCCGATCATATGTGCCTTAGTGGATTTACTCATGTATGCTGGTAGCACCGCGTGAGTATTGAGCTTGTTCGTCTGCGCGCAGTCAGTGCAGTAAAGGCGAGCGAACCCTCAGCACCGTTATGTGACGCACCGGTCTCCGATGGCTTGGACAATTATGTACCATGCATGCACACCAAATCCTGCGATGTGCATCATTTACTCGCCGGAAGTGCAGCTGGAAGAGGAATAGGGGAGGCCCAGCGATGGGTTCGTCTAAAAGTATGAGGTCATTCATTTCTGTTGTATCCCGAATAATCAGCAGACTACAGCAGCACCGGAACATATGTATGGAGGAAACTGTCTGCGCACACACGTGCAGTAAATTTAAATCGATAGAGGTTCGCCTTACAACCAATCAAATGCAAGGTCAACTGACAGGCCAACGAGTGCTAAGTAGAAGTGTGAGTAAGAGAAGAAAATTGAGGGCAAAAGCAAAGCAAAGTATTTGAACACGACATTGTCCCCTCCTCTACTCGTAAAATTTTAGGCACTACATGTCCATGGACTATCTATTTTAAATTCAGCACCCCGAAGTATTGTCATGTGGTGTTTTCCTTTAAAGCGTATCGGTAGTCAGAGCGGCGTATCCGACCGGAACGTCATAAGTATGAATTAGTTTTTACCGAGCGCTGTATTGTAGGTATGTTCGTCTGATCAATAGCAAGTTGGGAAAGCGCTGTATGCATCCCACTTGCATTCACCTTCGTCCAATCAGCCAAGTTGAACGTTCTTGGCGTGCACACAGATTCCACACGGCTCGGTTGTCCGAAAACATTACCTCCTTTCCGGGAATTGGGCAGTTTCACACGAACAAATGTCCCTGGAGGATACCATTTCCCAACGCGTCTATGTTTAGCCTGGCAAATAGCCCATCTTTCGTATTCTCTGTGATGGGCGCTTTCTTCGGATGTAAAGGCTGCATTTAATCGTGTTCGAATTGTTCGCCCCAGCATTAGCTCCGAGGGTGTCCTTGCCTTTGCAGTATGTGGAGTGGTTCTGTATACCTCCAATGCAGATACCTAGGCATCATACCAGGATTCTCCGCAAGCCGAATGGCTTGTAGATATTATTTCAAAGTACGATTAAGTCGTTCTACGGGTCCATTCGCTGCAGGATTGTAAGGTACAGTCCTCGTGTATCTGGTGCCATTGCGCCTTAGGAATTCAGCATACTCGTTACTTCGAAACTGTGGGCCGTTTTCAGTGACTTTATAATGAACGCTGTAATTACCTCCCCGCATAGAATATCCTCTAGCTATTTGCTGTAGAAACAAGTAGCCACTAGCTAGTTTCGCTTTTGCGGAGGTGCATTGGCAAACGGACCCAAAATATCTATGACAATTTTTGCCCATGGCTTCATGGGGTACATGACAGGTTGGACTGGAGCATTCAGGGGCCTTGCACTCTTATCGGATTGTTGGCAGGCATATCATTCCCGAATAACCGCCTCGACACTGGAATTCAACCTCGGCCGAGAATAGTGTTGTCGTATTCGAGCTTTTGTTCGCACAATCCCTGGAGGACCTACATACGCACATGCAACCACCATAGGAATAAGGGTTGCAGGGACCACCAACTACTCGACTCTAATAATGCCATTGCGCACAGCAGAAGGCTCGTGCCGTATGGTATAGTATGGAAGTAAATAAGGTTGGATCTTGGTAGACCGGTCCATGAAGTGGATATGTACTCCCGAAGTTTCGCTATGACAGGGGCTTTGTCAGTGTGCGCTCGCATCAGATCAAATGATATTGTAGGTGCTCCGTCTGAGAGCTGCGATAACATTTGAAATGCAATGGGGTTCCCCCACGTAGGTTTGTACCGTGCTCCTAAGGCCAATTTGTTGTAACCCCGAAAAAGCAGCAGACTACAGCAGCACCGGAAAGTATGTATGGAGGAAACTGTCTGCGCACGCACGTGCAGTAAATTTAAATCGATAGAGGTTCGCACGGCAACCAATCAAATGCAAGATCACATGACAGGCCAAAGAGTGCTAAGTAGAAGTGTGAGTAGGATAAGCGAATCGCGGGCAAAATCAGAGCAAAGTATTGGAACACGACAATTCCGAAGAATTTTCGATTAGTATTTCCCTTTAGCTCCCTCTCCAACAACGGCCACAATTATGATATTAATTGTATGCCAGATTTTACAGCTTTATAACTATAGATTGCTTAAAGTCTTACCTTGTTTGTATTTCGGCAGATTAGCTGAGGTGCGCTAATTCCCCACAGTTAACGTTTATTGATGCGGCTGTTCTAGCTGACGTTACAGTTGCTTTTATATCGGCTGCTGTCGCTGCTGCTGTTCAGGTTGCAGCTGCTAATGCGGATGAACATAATGATGATGATGATGGTGATGCTGATGATGATGACGACGATGACGATGAAGATGATGATGATGATGCTGACGATGATGATGATGGTGGTGATGATGATGATGATGATGACGATGTTGATGATGATGATGATGATGCTGATGAGGATGATGATGATGAGGATGATGATGATGATGACGACGATGACGATGAAGATGATGATGATGATGATGACGACGATGATGATGATGGTGGTGATGATGATGATGATGATGATGATGTTGATGATGATGATGATGATGATGATGCTGATGAGGATGATGATGATGCTGATGAGGATGATGATGATAAGGATGATGATGATGATGATGATGTTGTTGATGATGATGATGATGAGGAGGAGAACTGAGAACTGAGAACTGCTGGGAAGCAGCGAGTAGAGGTTGCTCTGTGTAGCTGCATTAGTCGACGTTTTCGGACATGAACTCTTTATTTATCGTTTCGCTCTCTGTACTTTGCCTCTGCAAATTGTTGGTCTAGTAGCATCTTGAATTTAGCCACTGTGTTCGCTTCTACTATATGCTGAGGCAGGTCTTTCCAGACATTCACCACTCTGCGTTCGAAACAGAGTTGATGGGCGACCCGCTTCAAATCCGGGACGATAAGTTTATACCGGTGTCCTCGCGTGCAGCTTGGTGTGCGCAGATGAAGTAGTTGTCTCAACATGGGGTAAACACCCAGATGTAATATCCGGTGCGTCATGATGAGGTCAACTCTCAGCCGATGATAAGATAGGGTGTATAACCCAAGTTTCTTACATCGGCCTTCGTATGGCATAACTCGTAAGTTGGGAATTAGCCTGGTGGCTACATGCTGCACCCGCTCAAGCTTTTCTACATCGCACCAGGTGATGGGACAGCATGCGGGAGTGCCGTACTCCAGCATTGGTCGTATTATCGGACGAAGAGGCGAGAAGCAATCTCTTCGGACCAAGTGCAAAAGCTGCGCCTGAGAGCCCAAAGCATACGAAGGCTGTTTCGGTACAGCCTATTCGTGTTGTCAATGGAATTTAGGTCGCAGCTTGAGAGCACACCGAGGTCGCGCACGAAAGGAGCGGGATGCAACGGTTGACCAGCCACTGTGTATATTCGGCTGGGCTCACACTTACTTAACCTATAAATTGCGACCTGGCAGGGTTGATCGAAAGGTTAAAAGCTGCAGACCATTTTGCGAGGCGGTCGAGATCCTGCTGAAGTAAATCGCAATCATTGAGTGTGCGGATTACTCTCCACACTTTTAAGTCATCTGCGAACAAAACACAATGTGATTGTAGTAGCTGAGGCACATCGTTTATATGGATTAGAAACAATATCAGTCTCAGTATAGTGCATTGGGGCACGCCGCTGCTCGATGGATACCACTCAGTTAGATGGTTGTCCACCTGGACTCTCCACTTTCGATCAAGAAGGAAATTGCTGATACATTTGTGCAGCGAACCACCAACACCGCACATCCTCAGTCTGTCAAGGAGCACTGCATGGTTAACCTTGTCAAAAGCCTTACTGAGGTAAATGTAAATGACATGATGATGTGATGGTGATGGTGATGATGATGATGGTGATGATGATGCTGCTGATGAGGAGGATGATGATGATGATGAGGATGAGGATATGGATGATGATGATGATATTGATGAGGATGATGCTGATGAGGATGATGCTGATGATGATGATGATGATGATGATGTTGATGATGATGATGATGATGATGATGATGATGATGATGATGATGATGATGATGATGATGATGATGCTGATGATGATGATGATGATGATGATGATGTTGATGATGATGATGATGATGATGATGATGATGATGATGATGATGATGATGATGATGATGATGATGATGATGATGATGATGATGATGATGATGATGATGATGATGATGATGATGATGATGATGATGATGATGATGATGATGATGATGATGATGAAGTGGATGATGATGACAATGATGACAATGATGCACACACCCTGTCAACATAAGGCGGATCTGGCGAAAACTTTTCCACGGCCTTTTGTGCTAACGTTCAGAGATTATCTGGCTTATGTTTCACAGACTCGATCCACACGTTTGGAACATGTGCCTTGGCAAAACAACGAAACTAAATGAAACGCAGAGGGCACATGCATGGAAGCTGACGGGATCCTGCAAGAAGCGTCTTAACACGGCCTATCCAGCCTTATACGTTGCTGCAGCACCTGGTTAAATGCGTGTGGCTTACATAGTAAGTGCAGGCCAAGCTTAGGTTCACAATTGTGTTACCACTGTACAAGGGCAAATGGAGCAAGCCATGCTGCCCGAATTATCGTGGCATCTTCTTGCTGTTTGTTGTAAAAACCGATCTCCCCAATCCTGCCGGATATCCTTATCATTCTGGTCGTTGAAGCGAACATGGCCGAAGAGCATCTGTATTCCGTTCTGGCCGCATCACCATAGGTACAGTGATTGCCGCTGGACAAATGTAGGAGGAATGCTGAGATTGACAGTATTTAAGTTACTCGCTGTTTACGGACTTCACCAAGGCATTTGTCAGAGTAAAGCGCAAAGCAATGTAGCAGCCATTTTATAAGTTTGGCTGTTCGAGAAGGCTTTAACATTCGTTTGAATGTTTGCCCACTTTTACGAGGGCCAGTATGCAGCTGTGTGAACCAACATCGGATTAAATTGCTATTATCTGTCGTATGAATTCAGGCTGCGTCTTGAAACCTAAAATATGTAATCCTTATGTAAGTGCGGTGTTGACTTGTGTTTTCAATTCTTTTGATTACGGTGCCCGTTTCGAAAGCTCTATGGATGTACGGCTGTCGAAAACCCATCCTTTCAGGGCGGAAAGCTGTATGCGTGAATCAACCACCTGGATGCTGGCTTTTTCCGTCGATTGACAGTCGTTTGCATACAGCGCGGATGAGTTGTAGAGCATGACAACGGCTACCGCTTCGACAGCGGCCAAGTTCAGACATACCATCAACACAAGCCAGACTGGTAAACACGGAAGGAAGGCGAAGGCTGGTAGATGCATGCATTTCGTAGTGTCGCCTCAGTACTATTAAGAATAACCAGCATGCATTTATATACTTAACTATGGGTGTGACCGAATAAGCATGAGGTGCAAATTGAATGAAGGAAGTTCCACCCGTATGTCCACGGCAGTCTTAAGCTGACAAATATCTACTTCTGAACACACAGGGCCGACTTCAACCGGCTTATCGCAATGGCCTCGGCGAAACGGAAGAAGCGTGGATTAGTTTGACGTAACACAAGTGTGAACGCTGATACAATCTCTAGCAGGTGACGGGTATTCAGTATGTGTTTACGTATTGAGGAAGCTGGCGCCTTGCGCAAGCACGGGACTTCATTTGGAGAGGGATGTTGATAAATTTCATTTTGAATCCACGTTGGCACGTGTCATTTTATTCGGGAACTCAAAAGCAGATTGGTTCTGCTTATGTAACTGTCTCCGCAGTCGCACACGAATTTGTTGATGTAATTAACTCTAAGTAGTCGGTTAGACAATCAGCCGCTCAAATTCGTCTAGGAAGACTAAAGTTTTCACAAGGGTCCGCTTGTACCGCACTGGTGTGTAGCTGGTGAAGTGCAGGTATTGGCCGGACCGTGTTGCTTTTCTGCAGATATAACTTAATGAGCATGCCATCCCTTCGACTGATGAGGATGTCTAAGAATGGCAGACATTTCAGCTGTTCCACTTCGTAGGTGACGCTCGAGTTGGCATGCGCACATTTAAATTGCTGCGAAAAGTGGACAATTTGTTGCTCCGACGAAAAATAGGTCAATATGTCCTACACATAACGCTCATAGTACGATAACTGCGGATATGCCTCTTACTATCATCAACATGAAGAAATCGGCGAGTACAGGGTTTTCCTGGCTACCTATAGTCACACCAACGATTTGACGGCGGAGAGAGTTACATAGGCAAAACCAATCTGTCTTTGAGTTCCCGAATAAAGTGACAAGTGCCAACGTGGTTTCAAAGTGAAAAGTATAAACATCCCTGTCCAACTGAATTCCGGTGCTTGATCAAGGCGCCAGCTTCCTCAATACGTAAACACATACTGAATACCCGTCACCTGATAGAGGTTGTGTTACGTCAACATAACCCACGCTTCCTCCGTTTCGCCGAGGCCGTTGCGATAATCCGGTTGAAGTCGGCCCTGTGTGTTCAGAAGTAGTTATTTGTCAGCTTAAGACTGCCGTGGACATAGGAGTGGAACTTCCGTCATTCATTTCGCACCTCATGCTTATTGGATCACAACCATATTTAACTATATAGTTGCATCCCGTTTATTATAAGTGGTACTGAGGCGACAATACGAAATGCATGCATCTACCAGCCTTCATCTTCTGACCGTGCTTCTGAAATTTCTGAACGAAATTAACTGCTTTAAAGTTCACATGCCTGACTGCTTGTTAGTTTGGCCTGCAACATAAATGACACCTGCGAGTGTGCTGCAAATCCAGATTGTTACGAACGTATTGGAAACCACCTCCAAATTTTGCCACTTGAGGAACACACTCAATATCGACCTCCAGATGACCAGTGAGCTGGAAGGTGCGGATTGCGTAATCATTAGCTGACCTTTGGGAGAAATTTGACGTTTTACAAATCAATTACAGAAGTGAAACATCGACACTGCATGAGACGAACTTCCGTTATTTGGGGCGAATTCATCAGGAGACATGCACCGAATTCTGCACATCAGTTGGTACAAGGTTGCTGACACGAAAGTGCTACATTAAATTGGCGGGTATGGAGTGGACTGCATAGTTCTGCTGTGACAACTGAAGTGATTCTGACATGTCTGCCGCATGAATGCAACGAAGACACCCAAAGCAGCTGCTTCATGGCCAACTGCATGCAGGGAAGTGGAAAGTGAGAAAACCCAAGCCACGCTACAGAGACATGAGCAAGTTGGGTTGATCACAAACTAATGTTTATTTTAGGTGCTGGGAATGAAAGACATTTATTCGGTGCCAGTGGTGTGAACATATTAAGAGGATGGTTGTCCAGGTACACCATAAAGAACTGTCGTATCAGTAGGATGAGCGCCGATTACGGAAGCGTTATGTGCAGCTAAAGCCAATCCATTTGACCTTAGACGTCTGAAGCGTCAGCACATGTGGTTGTGGTGCTTTTGTCAATCATCAAGGTAGCCTCGAAGGGCTAATATCGAAGAGGTGATGGTAAATATTGAGTCTAAATACACGTAGCTGGGATTTGCGACTGAACCCTTGAGTGATTCTCCGAGTTAAGTATTTTGACTGCAGACGTTTCACGCAGATTGAAGTAGCATCTTCCGTACTAATGGCAAGTGGATTTTTAGCAGGTACTTGTTATTCCGCACTGAAGATGCCACCTCGAGTGGTGGTGGCACGTCTGCGTCTTCATTGCTTAGCTCGGGGAAGCAAACAATATTTCAGGCGAGAAGAAATTTGACTAAGCAAGGGTTGGCGGAAAGTAAGATTACGCTGCCTCTGGGTACAATTACTAAACCCAAGCGATAATGCGGTAGACGTGGCGCATGTGTTATATCACTCCTGCTGCGTGTTAACATTTCGGCTGTGTTTGACGTCAACGTTGTCTCGATTATATTAGCTCCAGAGATTGATAATATTTACTGGGGAGACGGGGTGCACTTTCTTCGTGAAAGTTGATAGGCCCTTAAAGTGATACCATCTAGTGTGGCGCGCGCAATGTCTCATATATTTCTTTTAAACGTCTGGTTCGCATGTTCATCGCTACCCAGTTAACTGATGTGCAGGTTAAAGGGGTGTAGTCCTGCTTCGAATCAACTTGATGTCCACAACTATCTGTGATGCAGTCTGGTTCCTTCGGCTGTGCATTTTGTATAAGCTGTGTGGATGTAGCTATGAGCTTAAAGTCACAAACCGTCCTTCGTTCCTCTATAGGTGCAGGTGTTCTATGCGTGTCCACAGTCTCAGTGACTGGCAAATTCGGAAACCGATGCTGCAGCCGTTATTGACTAACGAGTGGCAAGGACAGTGAAATTTCCCGAAAACTAACTTTAGTATAATGTATTGTTCAGAATGTCAAATGCTTACGACTCTAGCCCTGCCTTTTGTGTCTTAGTGATTTCAGAATAAATGTTCGCATCATGCTTAATCTATGAAATTATCTAGAAATATAATGTGCAGTTTAAGAAGGCAAATTGATGCTGGAGATGCTTTAAACCTGCGAGACTTGGACAGAACGTATCAGCGGTCATTCTACGATCTGCTCAAGTTAAATTCAGCGAAGTGTGAGGTGGTCCACATTCACCAACAGCCGAACATCCCATACAAGATTGTAGACCATGCCACGCGAGAGCACGCGGTTGGGGGTACTAATTAAGGCTGATCTCGGCAGAGCAAAAAAAATCTAAAATGGCTTCAAATACTGGAAAGCAACAGATTAGCATGCTGCGGAGGGCATTTGGTCCGTCTTATTCTTCTGTCTTTTCGAAGTTGCTTAACACATATGTCCGGCCTCGTGTGAAATACGTAATCTAGGAATGGCAAGCCTGGCACAAGCAAGACCTTGCAGCGTTCGAGATTCTATAGGGAAGAGGCACGATCCACCTAACTGTTTGTACGATTTTCTTTATCAACTGAGGCTGTTGACCTAAAATTGCACCGCGGCCGATCCTGGCGTTTATGTGATGACCTTATAACGGCCTGGCTGCTTATAAGGAACACCAAGCATGTCTGTTACCACCTACTAATACTACTACTACTACTACTACTACTACTACTACTACTACTCAAAAACAACACAAATTCCAGTGGCCAACAGTTCAAGTTTACTACGAAATATAGTCGGCTATCATGCCGGCAGAACTTTTACGGTTTTCTTGTATGCCGGTCACTGGACGCCAAACCAAATTACGTAGATAACACCGGCAATTTAAATGTATTTAACTAACGCCTTGACGTTGACCTAACACACCTACTTTAGGTGATATAGCCAGTGTGTCTCGATGCTGCGTATGTTACACAAACCGAATTTACTAAAACAATTGGAATAGACTCTTTCTGTGTGTCTCCCTGTTAACACTGTGGTAAGTCCACAAAACGATTTTCATTTTATCCCTTTGCTTTCTATTCACCGTATTGTGCTTCGCCTTCTGGCCATTCTAAGGGAAGTGCCAAACATCGGCTATTTGCCTGTAATAGATTCATTGATCCAAAGAGTAAGTGGGTGAAGCTAGGTCCGCTGTGCTCTAGCATAAGCCACGGCTGTCTCCATGTGGATTCCATGTTGATTCCATTAATGTGGTGCATTCGTTTTGGAACGACATGTAGATTGATATTTATGAGTCAAATGGGAAGCAATGTGCTGATACTCGGTGTAGACGTCAATT
>CALYDF020001581.1:0-34692 GCA_944474145.2 Dicrocoelium dendriticum
AAGGGTGCATGATGTACCTCTGTACCGCATTCGAGCATCGGAATATTTATCAACCACGGTGCTGTCTTTTTTAATTTGTCTTGTGCTTCAGAGGAACGCAGGTACAGGTATAGACAGCCGAGTCCTATTCCCTAGTTTACTTTTCGTCACTACCGTTCTTGATCCGTTTCCGATTGGTCCCGTGATGAATCAAACTGCTCTTATAAGTTACAAAGACGGGTATATACAAGGTCTGCTCCCCGAATTCTTTCAACCTTCTTTTGCTCTTCTCCATTGATTCGCAGCTTGTAATCACCATCTCAGCAGCCAAGCTGACCATAAAGATCTTATGTCTGCGCGGAATTTTTCAAGGCAAACTAAACGTAGTTGCCGTCCGTTGTATTTCTTCTACTGCATCTTGTTTATTCCGTGATAGCACTCAATTCACGTTGTCATCGTTAAAGAGGAGCCGAAACACACAAATTTCCAAAATGCAATCTTATGTTTCATTTGGCTGGCGCAAAATTAACTGCAGTATTTTAATAGCAAACTCAAAACAGTATATCTGAAATTAGAATAATGGTGATCATTTTATTATTATCCAAACATCTTGTCGACAGAAACTATGTCTGTTGCTTTCCTTGTCATATAATTCTGGGGTTTCGAATCGTTAATATCCTTGAATTTTGAAAAAATTCTTAACCATCAAAGATATACTTTTGTAGGTTTATTTAACTTGCTTGAATCTGTGGTCGGCTTTAGCACAGAGGTCGGTAGATTAAAATTTATAGGTATACTTTCATAACACAGCTTGTCCAAGTTTTCCGTAGTCAATGATGAAACCTCTTATCGGATGCTCTCATCAGAACAAATGGTTTCTTAATAATAGAGAAGTAAAGGGCATAGCAATATGACTTGAACTACCCCAATAGGTGGATAAAGACCATATCGTGTATATGACCAGGTAGTATTGATACGAGATCAAATGTCACGGGTTAACCTGTGTCCGTAATACCTGTTCCGCAGTGCATTACGAGTTAACTCACTGATGATTGGCTGGGCAGTGGCATAATCTAATTGGATAGATGATAGCTGGGACCGGGTGATGTACAGCAATTTGGTTTAGACTTCTGCATGTGCCACCTACTTTTCTCTTGACATGTCTGCCTGGAGTCTCTAGCCCTTGAGTCCATGTAAATCGATCCGGTGTTCCTCGATACCGTACTGAGTGTCTGCGTACTGTATCCAATGCTGGCACGGACTCCTGGGTTGCATATTTCACTTGATCCGTATTTGCCTCTGTTAGTTTCGGCAGCGAGAACTCCTAAAGTAATATCGGAAAATCAACCGTGGGATTGCGTTGAGGAATGCTGTTGGAGGGAAGTTGGAGCATGTTCGTGTGGCTGTGACATGTATCGCCATGGAACACTATTAGTTAAGTGACTCGACGAATTTCCTTGGTAACTGCACCTGGAGCCCATCTGCTTTTCGATTGACGAAAATCGTTTGCTCACACAACGTCACCGATCTGTAGACTGCACAATGCCACGTTGCCGATGTTGTGATTCTTCTGTAATTATCAGGTCGGCTAGTTGCTTTTGGTTCGGAATAATTGTATTCCAAACAAACCTGATTTATCTGCTTAATAGTACCTCTGACTGTTAGCTTCCATTGCACGCGAGAATTGGAGTGATTACAGGCACCATGAGGAAGTTTTGTATCAGCTCTTCCGTGGGACTGTCCCTTCTCGAATTGAGAAGTGCACGCTTGAACATGCCAACAAAGCGCTGCACGTTATTATTAGACTGAGGGTGGAAGGGTGGTTCTCACATAAGATCACACCTTTACAGTGACAGAATTTTGCGAATTCCTCCGAGGTTAAATGTGGCCCATGGACTTTCAACTATTTTTCGGGCATACCAAAGCGACTGGAAACCTAGCGCAACTGTCTGATGGTTGTTGATGTATTGGTTGAGGTTAAATTGGAATACCCGGCCCAACATTGACGTCTTCAGCGACGCCGGTGTACAACTTCCATCTCGTTATATTTAGCAAACAGCTGAATCACTAGTATAACTTCCTCAGAATTAGGCTACCGAAGGCATCCATACTGCCAGCATCCCACCACTGACGAAGAGGTTTGCTCGATTTATTACACGCAGTAATACTTCCACCGCAACGTTTGCTTCATCCGCAACACAGATTACAAACCCGACCATTATGTATGGCTTCTACCTACTTACAGTGAACAAGGATACAGCACAAAACACCCTGGAAGACTTTGTTTTGAAGGGAGAGGATTCGCTCTTAAACGAGGACGATAGACTAAAGTAACAATCGCAGCCAAGTTTCATGTCCACCTTTTTGCTTCTTAGTGCTCCCGCTGACTTGATTCATCCTCCCTCTCCTTCCACGTTATCAATTTTGTATTTTATCAAACAGATCGTCCACTGCATAGCTCCATTCCGCCTTCCGCTTATGGACGCTTAACGATGGTTGCGTGGGTGTAAATGTATCGATAATGAACCATATACCCTGCTTTCCAACATGCTGCTTTCCCTACCGGACGATATCTCGCGGGAACAGTATGGTAAGGAGATTAGTGCCGCATGTACCAGCATATTCCCATGTAGATGAGCGTCGACCAAACACAGAAAAGTACCGCCAGTCATTAGGAACAATCAGAAATGCCGACGCCTATATTATGGCCACATCCAACGTCTATAATCATATGAGATGTAAGGATGCGGCAGCGACTGTAAATGATGGCAGATGGCGAAACACTTTCCTGGAAGAAGATGAACGTATCCCTGGTTTTATCGAGTTTTGGACAAACGTTATTTCTCAGCCTCGCAAATTCCTCCTTACTAATCCGGATTTAGTGAGACTCATCATTTAAAAGTAGCTGCGCGCAACGCTTCGTCAGAGGCAAGGATCCGCACCAGGGAATGACCGTGTCACACCACTGGATGTATTGAGCATTGACCCTTAGTTTGTAACGACGTTTCTAAACTCTTTCCTTAATTCCTCACCCTTCTCTTTAAATATGCATAAGACACGAATTACCTTCGTTCCAAAAGCAGATGCACACTTTCCTCCTGACTTATTTTGACCTCTTTCTGTCCCTTCCGTCTTCAGTCGTTTGCTTCATCGAATCTTATTTGACATTTGGGTCCCCACTTTCTCTATTTTCAAGTTCTACAACTCGACTTCCTACGTAAGGATGGAAGCCTTGAAGCATCTGCGATAATGCATGCACACAGCGACACGCTCATTCTTCATACTCTCCAATTTCCTTTGCTTCAATTGATATTCTTAAGGCCTTCGATTCTATCTCCCATCAGTATTTAATATGCGCAGCCTCTGCTTTTGGCGCAACCCAAATGCTACTGGATTACCTTGCTTCGTATTACTCAACAGCCACTTTAATTTTCACTAAACTCCACCTCCAACCGGAACGAGGATTTAGGTGGGGAAACCCTCTCGCTCGGTAACTAATTATCATGATGCCGGAAAAGTTTTGCAAGAGTTATCCTCTGAAACTTGGACATCCCCACTAGAGCCAATTGATTATCTTGCCAACGCCGATGACCTTTTTATCCATACTCAGAAACGGCATTCGCTGCAAAAGCGCTTGCGACGTTTCTGTGATAAACTCACCAACATTAACCAGATGAAGTCGAAATCCATCAATATTGTAGTGGACCGCCCAAGAAAACTAAAGATACTGGATACCGCCCTTTAGACTGTGGAGGTTGCACTATCCCTACCTTTCAACCAGAAGAGAAATTCTAGATGTTAGGCTTAACTTTGAAATGGAAAGGTAACCATCGGCCAATATCTGCAGGCGAGTTAAGGGCTCAAGTGGAAGAAGTTAGTAAGGAGCAAATAAAACCTTACCAGCACTTGGAGATTCTGAAGAGCCTCCTGCTTCCAAGGCATCTTCATAAACTCTGCTTATCCGTTGTCCACAAACAGTCTCTTAAACGCATGGATAGGCTTGTTCGAGCCCATGTGAGGAAATATCTCCGGTTGCCCATTGACACAAATCTGGCTTATTTCCGCGCGTCAAACTGGGGCATTGGTATCGTTATATCCCGCTAAACCGCCAGTATTCCGCTTCGAAGGAAGGACCGATTAGAAGGATATCTAAATAACGCACACGCAATTACTAACTGGGCAATCCGAGATCCCACAGCTGGTTCCATTCATTGATGGGCGCTCTCCAATTTTATCGTCGACAACCGAGTAGTGATGGATGAAGAATCAACCGCGTAAGTGTAAAAAGGCGCAGTACTTTCTTCAGCAGACGGGTGCATACTCCGAAGATTGACAACCAAACACGCTGCACTTCAATGGCTGCACGTCAATTGCTGCACAATCCAACCGGGGTGTTCCCTGGATTGTTCTTTCGAGAAATACAGCTTCGAGGTGAGTAATCCTCTACAAACGTATGACGCGTAAAGGGGACTACCGCCTGCGAATCAATCCGAGCTACTATGTTGCGGCATCCGTGGACCAAGGGAGAATTTGTCCCATGTCCTTCAATCATGTGGCTTCCACAATGATGCACAATGTAAACGCCACGATGCTATTACCGAGGAAGTCGACAAAAACTGCAAATGAACAATTAACATCGTCCTCGAACCAAGAATTCCAACAGCGACCTCATGTATTAAACCAGATATACTCGCAGTACAGGGATCATCGGTGCACGTCATGGATTTCGGAATTGGTGAGCCGAGCAGTTCGCGCGTTCGCATTAGCTCAAGTTAGACAGATATGGCTACGAAAATAACGCGTAAGTGATCTCGAATTATCTACGCGCTCAATTCTCCAAAACGCGCGAGACTTATCAATATGCAATTATTTTAAACAATCAGGGATTAATATGCCCGGTTTCATTGAAATATTTAACAACTCACTTCTTCACAAAACGACATCTCGGATATCTGTTTCTCCGCATACCGACTATCACTGATAATATATGACACGTATATGAGGGTAGCTTCCTACCAGTCTACCTATAAGGATTCCCATAACCTGAAATTTTTTACATACTATGTCGGATTATAAGAACACTAGGTGACGACGGAAGCTGTTAAGCCCAAAAGTTTTGAAGTCTACTTAAAACCAATGATTATTTTTATACCCGGGCACTGGCCCCTTCTCGGCAAATTTTTGTGAATCTCCACTTAGGAGTCACGTATGCAATTTACTAAAAATATAACGTGCAAGGCGTCGAATCCAAACATATATGATCTACGGTCGACTGGGCCTGCAAAGTCCGCATGTACACGAGACCACTGGTTTGTCGTTTCCGGCCACGTTAAGAACGCTAGACAGTTCGGCGCTAGTTGGGCCAAAGCACATTGTTTGCACAGCTTGCACCAGTGCATGATATCGTCGTCCATTGTTGGCCAGTAGAAGTAACCGCTTGCTAGTGCCTTACTGCGAGTGATTCTTTGCTGCCCCTTTTTTATCCGAATGAGAATGAAAGTTTGCAAATATGTGGTGATAACCACACGTCCAGCAAAAAGCAAACATGAATCAACGATGGATAAACTAATCTGGCACCGATGATAAGAGATGAGTTCAGAATCGGACACCTTTGATGGCCAACGTCGTTTTACTTGCTTCATCGCTTTAGGAATACTGACACCCTGTGCTGTGTGCTGTTGTATAGAGCTCAGCGAGAATGGTAGGCATTTCGCAATGTCGAAAATTACCCGATTTACCACTTAGTCGACTTTAATAATGACAATCACTGTCCCGTTACTGTCTGCCGGATGATCAGCAATTAACCTATACACGCAAGCGGCTAATACAAAATCGGTTGTGGATTTGTATTGGATGTTAAAATGGTATGCCACTAAATATAGAACCTATCACTGTAAACGGTTGGTGGTGGGTGCCGGGATACCTTTAGTGAGCCTATGTGATCAGTAATGGTTTATGATCCGTAAGTAACTTGAAAAGTCGACCCTATATCATTTTGTGAAAACTTTTAACGGCGAACACGATAGCCAAGCCATCCTTTTCTACCTGAGGGTACTTCTTCTCTGCTGCTGATGGTGATCGAGCTATGTGGATAACTGTTTTAGCAGAACTATTAGGAGAAATGTGGTATAACACAGCTTCGATGACATGGTTGCTTGCATCGGCAGCTACCACAATCGGACGTTTAGGCTCAAAATCTTTGAGGAGATCAAAGTTAACAAATATTTCATTCGCTTAACCGCTATTTGGCACTCGGTCGACCAGTTCCACTTGAACTCTTTCAAGAGTAGTGCATTCAGAGGTCCTCGCAGTTGATGCACCTCGGAAAGGAAGTTAGAGTGGTTACTAAACCTTCCACTGAAAGAGCGTAGTTTACCGATATTTGTTGGTGCTGGTAAGTTAACAATACCTGATATGTTGTCTGGATCGGACGAAGTCCGTTCTGATCAATGATAATCCATAGCTATTTAAGATGTGGTAAGAGTAAACTGCACTTCTTTGGTCGCAGACATAGTCCGTAGTCCTTCATTAGATCTGAGACCTGATCGAGCTTTAAAGATAGTTCCTCTGGGTTCACTCCCACAAATAAGATATCATCTAAACAAATTGCAAAGCCGACGATTCCCGTGAGCATTGTATCCATTAGCTGCTGAAAAATAGCTGGCGTTGTTGAAATCTTGAACAGTAGTTCATGAAACTGAACAATCCAAGATGTGTGTTAATCGTCAACAATTACTTTTAGCTATACACAACAGCAAGCCGTAGATATGGGTCCGCTAGAAACAGTTCGGCAAACAATGTAATACCACATTTTTCGCAAAAATGTCTTCTACAACTGGTTTTTGATAATTGTGCTTCTGTTGAAAAACCTGTACACACATGGATGGAGCCATTAGTCTTTTTCGTACTACCACAATGAAAGCAGCCTAGTCCGAACAATCGACTGGTAGTATGGCATCTGATATGTGTAAAAGATTATGCATTTCCTCAAAACTAGTTAAAGCGCAATACGCTACTGGAGGTTTTGGACGAAAACCTTGTTTATAAGAAATAAATAAATAGTTCATTCTCATGTCAGGCAAGATCAAATTTACAGGCAGTTATGTTTGGCTACAGACCACTTGCTGTATATGTGATCGGTAGAAGCCGAATTTTGTAAGGTATGCTGAAATTAAAATAAGTAATCACGAGGAATAAAGCCGTCAATGAATGTCGATATGTTGGGTTCAAGTGTGCGTAGTGCAAACAATCAAGGCACTATAAATACAGTAAACACGATAGATGTAAACAGAAAGTATATATTCTTGTACGCGTCAGTACAACATTGCAATATATCTCTAATCGACTTGTCGGTATGTAGTTCTCAAATGTAACTGGGCCTTTAGTTTGTTAAAAAGTCTGAGTCTTTCCTGTAAAACTACTGCGTATCGCTGGAACAACCGCTTTGAAATCGTCTGCTGAAGCCCTGATTCGAGAATTATTGATGG
Source organism: Dicrocoelium dendriticum (assembly GCA_944474145.2). Classification (NCBI taxonomy): domain Eukaryota; kingdom Metazoa; phylum Platyhelminthes; class Trematoda; order Plagiorchiida; family Dicrocoeliidae; genus Dicrocoelium; species Dicrocoelium dendriticum. The sequence goes on from CALYDF020001581.1 coordinate 7,467, forward strand.
AACTCTGAGACCCAGTGTCAGTTTGCAAAATTTATCAAAAGAATAATAAAAAGATTCAGCTTATATCCACAATTAATACCAAGACTGTTCAACCCTGGCTGATTAGTGAAGTAACAAATAACGTTTGCCCATTGTAGGTAAAAAAATCTAACTTATTAACCACCCCGGGAGTAGTTCTAGATGCACTGAGGACGGTTGGTTTTGTTGGCAAAGCTGGACAACATCCGATGGCTTCTCAAATGGATTGTAAAATGATGGTGATGTCCGATCCAGTGTCCAACTGAAAGTTGTGGGATACCCATTAACACCCACTGTCAGGTAGTGCGCTATCGATTTCGCGTCCGTTTTGTGGTTGGCAACAACTTTGCGGCTAGCCTTCCTCTGTGTTGTCTTCGAAGATCTTTTGTTGAACTTATCAGTTTTAGTCCAGTTGTGTGGCTTACAGTAACCATATTTGTGCCCAAAACCTTGATACTGGTTACATCGATGTCGGCGAAAAGTGCATTGTAATGCGTAGGACCATACGCCACAGTTCCAACATGGTGTTCGCGACTTTTTGGACTCTGGTTGGTTTGATCTTACAGTTTTAACATCCATATAGTCGACTTACCTCTGTTCTACCATGCTGGAATCCTGTTCCATGTTTAACAGGCAATGAGGTTCCTCGGCCATTTTCTGCAGCTTGTTGTCTGGGTATTGCTCCAGTTTGGTGGGAAGTGGGGTGTGGACGTCCGCTTCTGAAGAAGACTCTAGATCACAGATAAGCATCAGATATTTGGAACGAAGGGGAAAACCTGTTTTGGAATTTGGCTGTGATTAACAAAATTCTCTCTATTAAAAACCTCTATTCATGAGAACTTCGAAATAAATCTGCCCCAAAGGTTTCTACATGCTGCGTCGTACATAGCTAATGTTTATTGTCCTCGTGTATTTCGGAGCCCACACTATCTTCGGCAAGTATCGTAAACCGCATATCGGTGAAATATGAGACGTCGAAAACCACAGTTACCTAGCAAATCCTGCGGTTTCGAAGCTGTATCCCGTTGCCCATTGACACAATTAGCAGAATGGCAGTGCAAGCCGTTGGTGATCATGAGTTTGAATAATAATTTATTCGAGAGATTCCCCATACCCAAGATGCCCAAATGGCAGACACGGCCGTCTAGTACATTTCCCGGCGTTTGTAAGACAACCTGATTTGAAAGCTGGCTGTGAAGTACCTCAATTATCTATATCAAAATCCCCTACTCATGTGTAAATCAAAATATATCCTTACATTGAGTTTCCGTATGCTGTGTCGTACATTGCTATTGTTTGTGTGCGTGTATTTCCGCGCTAACCCTCTCCTCTTTAACGTAAGTAACTTGCAGGAAAGTGAAGATAATGTGCGCTATAATACAGTTTCCTAGCAAATAATGACGGTCCGAAGCAGTTAGCCGTGGCTCATTGGCAAACGCTCCTGCATATTGGTGTAAGCCACAGTGGTCTTGGGTTCGAAGCCTGATGGATCTAATGTATGCGCAATACTGACGACGATCAACAGGTTGAAACTGCAGTCTAGTGCGTTCTCGGGCATGTGATGACTATCCGATTTGGGTTTTGACTGAATGAAACCTCAGTTATTTATATATAAAGTCCCTACACATGGGTACCTCAAAATATATACTCTCGAAATGTTTTTAACATGTTGTGCCGTACGTCTCTACTGTTATTGGTCTTCGTGTTTTTCGAGCCCACACCAGTCAAATACAATGTTCATACTTGTATAACAGTGGAGGGTTGGAGGAAATAAATCAATTTATATTGCAAAGCGTAAAGATTATTTGCACCCGGTGGCTAATTGGACTGCTATGTTGACAGGCGGTGCAAATTGCCGGTGAACATAGCTTCGAACCCTAATGCATTCGAATGACGCTCATTACTGAGATACCCAAGTGGCTGAAACATGATCGCAGTGTTTTACAGGGATGTAGACGACCATCTGATTTGACTGCAGGCTGTGGTGAACCTAAATAACCTATAACAAAATGCTTCTACTCTTGAGTACTTCAAGTATACTTGACATAGCAGTTTCTAAATGCTGAGTCGTACAGTTAAGGGACGTCGTTCTTTCGGGACCAACCATGTCCTCTGCATCGTCCTTAAATTGCATGACAGTAAATGATAATACGCGATTTATCACAGATAGCTTGCAAATGAAACGTTTCCAAGTAGTCCACTGGGGCCGAGCGACATAAGCTACTGTCTGGCTGTGCAAACCGCTTGTGGACATGGGTTCGAATCCTGGTGCATCTGTTAGATTCGCATTATTGACGATGCCAAACAGGCTGAAAATGCAGTCTAATACTTTTCAGGGCATGTGGACCAATATCCGTTTTGGAAGCTGCATGTGATGAATCTCAATTATCCATAACAAAATTCCCTACTCATGAGTACCTCAATAATTTTTCGTTCTGTAATTTATTAAAACTTTGTCGTAAATACCTACTGTTAGTGGTCGTCGTGTATTTCGGGGCCAAACTTGTCCTAAACATTTTCGTACGTTAGATGTCAGTTTAGAAGACGCGCTGTAAAATATATAGCTTGAAAAACACGACCGTCTGCATCTCTCCACCGTAGTTCAATGGCAATTTCTGCAGACCTAAAGGGTAAGCCGCTGGGGGTCATTGGTTTGAATGATGATGGATCCGATGGATGCGTTCTACTGACGATGCATAGCAGGCTGAAACAGCAGTCTAGTGCTTTTCCGGGCATGTGGACGGCTATCTGTTTTGGAAGCTGGTTGTGCTTAAACTCAGTTAACTATAGCATAATACCCGACTCATGTGTATATCAAAATACATCCACGCTAATCATTTCTATGTGCTTTGTCCAACATGGCTATCGTTATTTTAATTTGTGTCTCTCGGGGTTAGCCATGTCCACTGCAACTTTCAAAACTTGCATCGAATCGGAGAATCATGCGCGATATATTACAGTCAGTTTGCAAATCATGACGGTCTGAAAGTGTCCTCCTTGGTTTATTTGCCTATACTGCAACATGGCGGTGCAAGACTCCTTTGGTCCTAATTTCGTATCCTGATGCCTCCGATGAACGCGCACTACTAACAATAACAAAAAGTTTGAAACTGCAGCCTTTTGCATTCTTGTGCATGTGGACCACTATTTGTTTTGGAAGCTGTTTGTGACGTACTTTATTTATGTATATCCAAATCCCCTACCCCTGAGTACATTAAAATTTATCCGCCCTAACAGATTCTAAAGGCCGTGTGGAACATTGATACAGTTATTGTAGGTTGTGCATTTCGGCACCAAACCTCTCATCTGCAATGTTCGTAACTCCCGTGGGGAGTTTAGGATAGGACCCGCCATATCACAGAGAGCTTGTAAATCATGACGGTCCGAAGCTGTTCTCCGTTTAGCAAGTTGTTTATACTGATGGACTGCAACGCAAGCCGCTGGTGGTCATGAATTCTAATCCCGAAGGATCCGATGGATAAGCAATACGGACGATGCACAACCAGCTGAAACTGCAGTCTATTGCTTTCTCGAGGACGTGGACGACTGTCTGATTTGAAAGGTGGCTGTGATGTACCTAAAGTATTTATATTCGTTGCCCGTAATCATGGGTATATCAAAATATATCCTCCCTAAGCATTTCGAATTGCTGTGTCGTACATGGATAATGTTAATGGACGTCGTGTATTTCAGGGCCAAACCTGTCCTCTGCAACGGTCGTAACTTGCGTGGAAGTAGAGGATAAAATGCGTTATATCACAGTTAGCGCTGAAATCATGACGGTTCGTAGACGTTACCCGTCTCCCAGTGGCATAACTTCTGAATTGCGGAGCAAGTCGCTGGTGGTCATGGTTTGGAATCTTTGTGGTTCCGATGGATGCACAACACTGATGATTCCTTACAGGATTGAACTGCAGTCTAAGGCATTTTGGGCACGTGAATAACTATCTGATTTGGAGTTCGGCTCTGATTAAGCTAAATTATCTATGGCAAAAACACCAACTCATGAGTATATCAAAATATCTCTGCCCTAAAAGTTTCTACTTGCTGTGACGGACAGAGACACTCTTAGTGGATATCATGTCTTTAGGGGCCAATCCTCACCTCTGAAACGTTCGTGATTTGCATGGTAGTGAAGGTTAAGAATTGTTATACGGCAATTAGCTTGCAGATCATGACTGTACGAAGCCTTCCCCCGTGGTCCAGTGGCATAAGCTGCTGACTGGCGGTTCAAGCCGCTAGTTGTCGTGGCTTCGAATTCTGATGGATCCGATGGATGCGCCATACTGAGGGTGCCCAACAGACTGAAACTGCAGTCTAGTGCTTTCCTGGGCATATGGACGAATATCTGGTTTGAAGTTTGCTGTGATGGACCTCAATCATCTATATCAAAGGCATGAACTCTTGAGTGCATCAAAGTATATATATAAATATACAAAAATATATTTACTAATAGCAGCTGTTTACATTTTAGACATATAGCCATCGACATTTACAGAAGGTGTAAGCGCAATGCGTACACATATAAAAATGTATGTAAAGGACACAAAAAGCTACCCTTATTTATCATTTTTGTGTTTGGTTAGTGATTGCGCTGTTGAGCAGTAGAATCATTGCATAATCACGTCATCCATTGAGCCTGACTTTGTGCCAAATCCTTAGAGTTTTCCAGCTCGGGGTGTTCTTCATCCTTGGTCCCAAAAATGTACGGGACCGACGATAACAAAACTGGAAGTCAGCGCATTAACATATCCTCCTGATTTGTCAGTTTGATCAACGCGCGATTTACTTCATTGCAGCCCAATGCAAGCAAATTGAGCGCGCCGTGGTAATGGCGCGCACGGCATGTATAATTCAGGACCTAGCAATCCCTGTTATCGCAACGGTAGTAGCCATTTAAGAGGTAGATCCGTATTACCTAGTTCACGACTCTAAACATCGTTATTGCAAACGTGGTTTTCCCAACACACACGAGCTATTCTCGGCAGGCCACCCGTCTCCAAAGCCGAAACGGCCGAGACTCACTTTCATACAACAGCACCCCGCAAACAAGGGGATTGCAGACCCTGCTTATTATCGGAAGTGTAACATCATGATGATGTTAAAGTTACTTCATATTGCGAAACCTTCACGGGATTTGGCTTCAAAAAGGAAAAAGTTCCATTACCTTTATGCCATCAGCGAAATCACGGCTACCGAGACAAATATATCTATTCATTTACGTCAGCTGCACGCGCTCAACTATCAGCACAGGGCAGCTGAATGCCGAACCTAGAGTACGACTTTTCATTTCGATGAGGCAAAGGTCGTGCTACCTTAGTCGCTTCAAATTGAAAGTAGTCAACATTGAACTGCACCACTTCTCGGTCGTAACCGAGCGAGTAAATACCATCAGCATAGTCCATGTCTGTTGAGTAGTTGTCTGGTAGAAGCTTTACGCTAGATTCCCGAAGAACGTTTAACTCGTTTACTGGGACAAACATCATCGCACAACGGAACAAAAACAATGAAATGAAGCATCCACGTCTTACACCCTTATCGACGAAAAAGGTGTTAAGAGAGCTTCTGCACTTATTCTGCTTGAGATATTTCTGCATGAACGTCAAAGTTTGGTGTTATATTTTGCGGGTACACAAAAATTTGCAAAAGACGTCACAAATAATTCGATCCACCCGGTCGAAAGCAACTGAAATGCCGACGAATAAGGCGACGCCGTTCGTGAATTTGGGGAAGCGGGAAAAGGTGGTCTACTAACCAATGACCGGGATGAAATGTGGCCTGTAGTTCCAGAATAGAGATTAGCCTTTGGAGCAGAATGGATGTTGGGAATTTAAAGGCAACGGATTTTAGGTCGCTTCCTCTGTTGTTCGCACATAAGTAAGAGCACCATCATTGAAGTGCTAAATCACAGATAAGAGAACTGTTATCATTTTGATAATTGCCGCGCCACTGTACTTGAACAGCTTAGGACCTAGTCCGATTTTTTAAGCGGAACTGAGTCGCTTAAAGTGATGAAGGTCATTGCGTTCCTTTAATCCGTGCACCATCTCGACGTTTAAACCTGGCCAGCCTGAACCAGACGCAGAGAAGTTGACGCCCTTGAACATGCCGGCTATTCAGCACACATGAGCCTAGCAGCAAAATATAAGTGCTTAGGCCTATCTGGGATTATCATTAATCAAAGCAATGGAACATGTCGACTAGTCAAATGCGCATATTACCGCATCCAGATTTTCAGAACTTTGCGGCCTTCCTTCATGTCATAAAAAGATTCGGATTGGGATCTAGTGTAGCCATTGCTAAGGTAAGTTCTATCGCAAATATTCCAACCTCACAGGAAACAATTTGAAGCTACACAATAGTAAAACAGATTCACTGTGGCTCTGTTCAGTATGTACCGTCACCCAACTGGGGAAGATTGTACGTGAATTGTCGCAGAAATACGAATGACTGGTGTCTATATTTGAACCAATTAGAAGCAATGAAAGCGAGTCCCTTTTAAAATATAACACTGAGAAAATCCCAGCCATCCCTATCACACCCAGCATTAAAACTGTGGATGAATACTAGGTAACGCACTAAAAATGCATCATCTGTGACATTAAACCCAAATGGCATCTGTTGGCCAAACAAGTCTAAAAAACCAAAGGCATTCCGATTTCAAAGAGCATGGTCAGGGACTCGCTCACTTGACAAACGGTTCCTAAAATTCAGAGGGATTCGTCACCCGTTGTGGTTAGAACTTGGTTGCTGCCAAAGGTTACCGAAACATAAATCATCTGCCAATTCCACTGTACCTACAGTAATTGAAGAAGACGAAGCATTACCCACAATGACTCCTTCGACTGTGTACAGACCAGCTATTCGTTTGACCTCAAGCAGATTTTCTCGTAGTATACCAGGCGTAATCTGCATCAACGTACCAGAACCGGCTTCAAATTCACTATAAGGCAATCGGCTCGGTTACTTGATCCGTTGTAACTCTATATACCGTACCATAGGTGTTGTAACTAAGCCCTTCAATTTGACACTCGTTCGCTGTACCAAAACTCATAGCACTTCGACGGACCAAAACTTCTACCGGTTGTGTTGACTTCTGCCAATGAAGCAGAAGCAGTCCTGTTATCGACAGCTCTGCCCCGGAATGGGTCATGTTCCAACGGTCTATTTCCGTATATTCCGTGAAACGCGATCTGATAGGCGAAGAACTACTTGGACGATACCCGGAAGGATTTCGTAGTTAGGACCATCCTTGTTCAAAGTGTTCCCGAGGCTAGGAGTCATGATGAGCGCGAAACGACCAATCAAGACCAGGAATAATGATGGTACATTTGCGAGACTTTCTCTCCGGTAAACTTAATAGCACAATCAATCTAAAAAGCTGTATCGATCTCCAAACTACAAAAAATGTGGTCCCAGGATTGTGAAAATATTCCTTCAATATTGACAAATGTCAGAAATGGTAGTGGATGAGGGTATGCGGGCCGCAGCGGCCTTCCCTCTGAGCCCTCGATCAAAGCAGCATTTGCTAAGCAAACACACGACAGTAGCTACTTAGTGAAACCACTTCAGCCAACTATAAAACGAAACTGGGAAACACATCCCGTACATTACATCCAAAGTGAGAATCAAAGAGGTAGTTGTAGGATTCATGAATCGGATACAGATGAGTTCTTCATCATCCCACCAAAAAGCTGAATACTCCCTGACCTTTCATCGGTCAGCACAACAATTTATCCAACTCACGCATCCCACGATGCATAGCTAAATGTGGCAAAACTTTCCTTCATGTACAATAATGCGCAAGGTTTCCTACACTAGCTTGCCGAAATGCGTCTACGTTAAACCTCACATACCTGGAACCACATATTCGTTAGGTAAAAACGGTTGCAGTCAGAAGGTACCAACGCCGAGGCCGCGATCAATGGTACGTCCCTATTCTGAGACGATCGAGCTAACAAAAGCAGTGAGTAATGTTATACAACGCCGACGATCTGCAGTGTTAACCGGTGCCTGATACGGAAACGCTGATCGTAGACTCATTCTGGAGCCGTCTGCGAATGTGAAACAACAACACTTGCCCTTTGCCTTTCTTTATCGTTCCACAGTATCCACTCCAGAGATGGACTTCCGCCTGGTATTATCCTTGGATAGGGTCAACGAGGACGACACAGTCATGTTATCAACTCAGGCGACTTTACTATTCAAGACTTGAAAGTTCCGGCATCCCACAAAGTGCAGTTTAAGGCTGACCAGCAAGAGTATATTGCAAGTATTCCGATCTTTAGCCATGTCAGGTTAACCACCTGATTCAGAGTTAGAAATAAACCATCTGTGCTTTAAATTAGTGCCAACGAATGAAGAACTCATGATTGAAAAACCATGCTGCAGAGATTACTGGGGCGGAATGAACCTCTAACCACCAGTTACGACCTTGTGTTAGGCGGAGTATCCACAAGAACGTACTAAGCTGCCTCGCATGATCTCCCACTATGACATACTGGAAAAAACTCTGCGAGATAGCAGCTGTCACTTTTGGGACAACAGTTAAAGGGAAGATACTTAAAAAACGCCCGCAATCAACCTTATTGAATCAGATAAAACGAGACTAGAGGAAACTAAACGACTTGTTGCCCAAACAGAAGCGTGCTGGATAACCTTCGCAATGAAGAACGTATCCGTTTTCTTACTTATGTGACAGGCGTAACATCTAAACAGGTAGACAAGTAACGATGCAAAATGCAGAAGAACTTAAGTGAAACAAAGGGTCAAACCAGGTTTCCATCAGTTCCAGAACAATACGTGCACAACTTTTCTAGTGTTCATTTAGACAGACTGCAGCTGCAAGCAATTTCAATTCATCTAAAATTTAGCCATCCGCAAAACAAATACAATCGTGTTGAAATGGAAACACAGTTTGAACACCTATTCAAGCAGACGAACGACTTGGTGGCCAACTCTGATATGGAACTTGAACAGTTCAAATCAACTTTGGTCAACGTTTCTTTTCAAAACCAAAGACAACCAATAGAACACCATCGACTACTGACAAAAGCGCACCTAGATGCTTTGAGAGAACTTCTGGAAAACGAAGATCTCATCATAACCAAACCAGACAAAGTATCTGGGACTGTGCTGATGGATCGTGCGGATTACATCAAGAGAATGAAAATGATGCTCTCGGACACCACACGTTTCGTGTGATGTAAACAACACAAAGATAAAACAGAATGTGTAGAAAATCAATTGATCAAGTGCTTGAAATCACTACTGAACGAAGGGGCCATCACCAAAGAAACGTACGACCGACTTCGTCCCATAGGCTCCACTATTCCTTGCCTTTATGGTCTCCCAAAAATATATAAACCTGACACACCATTGAGACCCATACTAGATATGAGGAATTCACCGTACCACAACATTGCACAGTGGCTGACAAAAATGCTGAATCCCATCAGACAAATGATTGCTCCTCACAGACTGGCAGATACATTCCAGTTCATCAACGAAATTAGAGATATGAATGTCCAAGAACATCGAATGTTTTCCTTAGATGTTGTCTCATTGCTTACCAAGGTGATTATGAAGCGATGGTTCTTGCTTATCTCCTGATCTCCATGGTTTTATTCTGGCTCTATGTCTAGTTAATAGACTATGGAGGTTACTACTATTACTACTATTGCTTACAACGTGCCTCTGATAGAAACCGTTAACTACCTGTGCTCATACATTGACCAGCATGGTATAAATATCGGTATACGAAGCAACCAACTGAAACAACTGATACTCAGATGTACGTACAAACGTTCAATTTCAATTCAATAGTGAGTTTTATAGACAGGCTGATGGCGTTGCAATGGGCTCCACGATTGGTCCATTGTTAGCGAATATTTATATGGGAATGCTAGAAAACGGTCCATTACAACAGGTCATCTCCGGTCTAAAATTCTATCGGCGCTATGTGGATGATATAATATGTATAAGTGATCGGACCACCAAACCCAAGTTATAATCGTCTGTTTCAACAATGCGCACTCCAATGCCGCATTTACAGCTGAAGAAGAAAACAACAACCAAATGGATTTTTTGGACGCAAGTCTTATCAGAAGAACCGATGGATCAATCCAAAGAAAAGTATTCAGGAAACCATACTGGACGAGACAATACATGAACTTCCATAGTTTCGCCCCACTCAGACGAAAAAGAACTCTGGTACGAACACTAACCGATCGGGCATATAAAATCTGCAGCGAAGATACCATAAAAGCTGAACTCGCACGAATCAAAGAGGCGCTTCTCGAAAATGGAAATCCGGAGCGATTTATCGAGACCCATATGAAGTGATGCATACCAAAACTATCGAAACAAACCGTTGAAAAGAAACAGTTCTACTTGACACTCCCATTCAGAGGAAATAGTGCGGCTGAGACATGCACACGCCGACTACAGCAAAGCTGCAAAAAGGCCTTTAATGCGGCTCAATTTAATGTGATTTTCACGAGCAGACCTTTACTAGTTCCGAGATTCAAAGACCGAGTGCCTGATCATCTCCAATCGATGTTAATCTACTGGTTCACCTGCCCGTGCGGGGCCAGGTACGTTGGACGGACGACCAGACATCTAGGTAAGAGAATTAAGGAACACCTGCCAGGTTGGCTCTACAAGCAGGAGAATAGAACAAACTACAGTGCGATTACAAACCATCTAATAAACACAAGTCATCAGATAGACAAACGAACAGCCTTTCAAATTCTCTACAAAACACCATCAAGCCAAAATCACCGTCTAAGAGCAAGCATACTTGCCACCGCTGAGGCAAGATGCATACGTCTAACAAATCCGGAATTGTGTGTTCAGAAGAAACTAATACAAACACTACAACTTTCTTGGCCGACCACCAGCCGTGAAGGAATCAATGGTACTCCGCAAATTCACCTGACCTCAGACACGTGATCAGATGAAGGTCATCATGATCAAAGTTAAATTTTCTGATCAATTGTTTCTTTGTTACACTAACCATTGCAACAGAAGTTAACATAATGTATATTACTGTATGAGCCTGATGAAGAAGTAATCGAAAACAACTGTTTGCTCAAAGCTTCGTGTTTCGCTTATCTTTCGAAACTTGACGTAACAAACGGGTATTCTACTTGAGTTGGCGGTGATTTATTGGATTTTACTGGTAGCTTCTTTGATCGGATTAAATCTGAATAAGTCAACATGCCACTTCGTTCTGCAGTGGGCGGTAATTCATTATAAGTAGAACCAACCAACACGTGGCAGTATGAGACGTTGTGTGGCAAGTGTATCTAGCGGACCCCAGCCCAGACAACCGGTGTAACTATCTTAAACATTATAATAACTGTACCACACTTGTGCGACAGGTCGAATTATAAACCAGGAGATTTTAGGGGAAAATTTTGAGATAACAAAAGCTACTGTTCATACACAGGAACAACCTCTGGAATGTGAAACGTGATGCTCCCCACTAATACCAGCGGATGGTTGTGCTCAAACAGCTAAGGATGAAATCAAGGTTCTACAGCCAAAAATTGCTCCAGTTTCACATGTTACTACAATTTGTAACATACCTGTCCCATTCTCTAAAATGGAAGGCTTTACATATGTGACATTTTGTTCAGCGACCATTTTGAGGAACCTTCTGTTGTTGCGTACCTACAGTTCCCTAGGAGTTTGCAACCTTTCCCCTTAGAGCGCTGCAGTTGGCCGTAATAAGGATAGCTGAACAATTAACGGGCTTTTATCCAAAGATGCCTGGACAAACAGCAGGTCCTTAGCAAGTGGAATAGGTGCATCCCTACCCTGATTTTTAAAAGTTGTAGCGGTTCAGAGCCAGCCAACTATCGCTAAGTGACTCTACACACGATGCTATCTAAGGTAATGGAATCGATCGTAGCTGAGGCCCTAATGGGCTACTTCGAAATGTTTAACATTATAGCACCGGAGTAACAAAGATTCCGTCAGCATCGGTCATGTACCGTCAAACTATTGCTTGCTCGTAGCAGTCCCATCGAGATAGCCGACAGTGGGAACAGCATTAGTCATCCACCTAAACTTTACCAAAACATTCGACCACCTAGATCACTGCAATTTTCTCAAAAATTTGCAAGCATATGGATTGAGAAACCAAGTCCTTGGATGGATTGAAAACTTTTATTTTGCAGCGGCGCCTTCAGGTTCGATTTCGAGGTTCATTTTCCGATCCAAATGATGTGCACTGCGATGTTCCACAAGGGTCGGTGTTAGGGCCGCGGTTATTTTTGCTCTTTATCAACGACCTTCCGAGTGACTTGAAGTTAAAGTTCTTGCTTTTTGACGGAGATGTCAAGATATGGCAGGCAAGCGACTGTCAGAAAATCACAATATGTTGCAACGACACTTTGCACTTTGGAATGGTCAAAGGTGAACCTACTTCCGTTTAACAAGGACAGCTACAAATTGTTCAGGTCTGCTACAAGAACACTTGGGCATATACGTTTGGAGACGACATTTAAAAAACCGCCTCACAAGAGCGAGACCTTGGCTTTTCGGGGCAGTCCTTGAAGGAGAACAAACATATTGGTCTGTTACGGAGGGCTTTTGGATTTTCGTTTCCTCCATATTCCTCCAAATGCTCAATGCTATGTGAGGCCCCATGTGCCTACTCAATCCAGACTTGGAAAACCTGGTTAAAACGCGACCTGTTTGCATTGGAGACCGCACAGCGACGAGCAACGAAAAAAGTGAAAGGGTTGTTCCACTTGCAATACGATAGGCGACTGAAATCCCTGGGAGCGTAGAGCGGAAGATATCACTATCTACGGAGTGACCTCATCCTGGCGTTCCAGGTTTTGAAATACCCCGGTCACACATGCCGCCACCTCCTGAAGCTTAGCTGCAAAATAGATTTGAGCGGTAATAAATTGAAACATGCCACCAAATACGGCCGACTGGAGTGCCGCCGGAATTATTTTTTGCTTCGAACTTCTCAGCCGTGGAAGGTTCTTTCGACCGTTTCATTTCCGCGCCAACGCTAATAATTTTTAAAAACGACTCTACAATGTTTTAAAACATTTATCTTACTTGATCTGATTTCTCTTCATTGAGTGACGACAAGACGCAAAAAAAAATTATGCTCAACAAACCTATGAAAACGGGATAGAAAGGTATACCTATGTGTGTTAAGGTGGATAAAGTGGTGAGTCCCCAGATGCGTTTTTCTCTTTCAGGTAACTTCGGTAAACCAACTTCATTCCCAAAACCTTCCCACGGAACTTGTCAAGCCTTGTCTTTCTATCCTTATTAGACCATTGATCCAGGGTTCCAAGGAAGCGTTCCAACGCATTCCAAAGCAGCAAAGCAAACTTGTTACACAGGCAGAAGGAGGAGACCAGCTGAAATGAAAGTGGGCATGCTAAGCCCAGAGTTCCATGCGTTAATGTAGGCTGGTGATTGGGAATCACCAACCTCGTAAATAGCATCGCAACTCTAGGTCTTCTGTGACCAGTGGTCAGAATGATCTATACCGGCTTGCGAAATTTTCCAAAGAGCTGCTCTCACCACGTCTAAAGCAAAAGGGAACCATTAGTTTTCCCGATAGTTACACAGGCTATGCCTGGGTTGTCGGCTGAGGTTATTACAGAATATACCGCCGATTGGATTAGTTACTATAGATTGGCGACGGTCAAACAATTTGAATGTGTGACCCGAGGTCCAGCATCCCACTGAGCCCACAGATGGATTGACCGGAATAGAGGGGCTATCTAGTTTGTTGGTATTCATTATCGGTTGCTTCGTCTTCGAAGAACCCCTGTGGTTCGTGCGGTTGTACACATAGACCAGGGCGGGATCTAAGTCGTGGTAAGTGGACCAGATGGATCTGAGAACCATTACACCAACATGTCCCATGGAACTGATTACAATATAATCAAATTGTGACAAACAACATTGGGTACTTAAGGACACCAATTTCTGGCACTTTTCTTCAAGGCCTGGATTTCGTGCTGGGGAGAAAGAGGCGGCTGCTTTCACAGAACATGTGAAGTCAATCTAAATTATCAAAAAGAACTTCAACAATGGTATGACGGCCACAAAGTTGAGGTTCGTGTAATAGCAGGCAACCGACCCGTGCACTGAATTCCCCGATAAGGACGATGGCAAGGAATTGTTCATCTTCAATCGAAAGTTAATGCAGTCCGTGATAAAAGTCGTCCTAAATTATCGCGCAACTGCATTCAGTTTAAAAGCTGGCGGAGTTCAAAAATAAATAAAACTGTTGCCACGAAGTCGTTCGAATTGACATGAAGTCTGAAGTTGAACCACAAAAGTCAGATATCATTCAGTAATCTTTCAAGTAGCGAGGCATTTATTGTTTAATAAATGCGATATCAATTTAGCTGTAGTTGCTTGCGTGTCAATAGACAGAAGCAGGTGTTCTTTACTTCTGACTTCAACTTAACCAATTTGCTGGAATCTTGTAAATGGATTTAAGAGGAACAACATAAATGGATGGTAAGGGCTCTAGGGCGCTTGCTGGCCAGCCTGCTGTTCAATCTGCTTAAGGTTTCGAAAGTTGATGGCTACCTTCCGGAATGGAGATCAGGGTCAAAGGATGGTCATTGGCCAAAAAATATGAACCTCGGCGAGTTTGGCATCAGAAGTATATTCGAAGGAAATGGAGTAGTGAACGAATAAAGTTAAACATATCGCTGATTTTTGCAGTAATTCACGGGCGTCTTTCTACACCTGGATACTCTCCCTAATTAAAACAAACTAAACGTAACCTTATGAAAATAACAATTGCAAAATGAAGATTACTAATTCGCGTACCAAAAACGGCAAACATTTTTCTCATTAGATATGCATTGACCTGGAATCTCCTCCCACTTTCCATTCGGCCATGCGCATCTCCTCACATGATTCGTGTACGATTAGATAAATTTCTCACAATTCCAAAATCTATGAAACTTTTCAAGCTGAAAATCGCTTAGACAGAGATTTATCTGAAGGGACCAAATGGCATATAATGCATATACGTGATACTTCCCAGTGGTACATTTACAAGCTTCATTGACGTCAGAGTAGTCAAAAAAAAGAAAATAGACCAACTCTTTATGTCCATTCCTCAAATATTCATCACATTTTCTCCTTACCCGGCCATACCAACTCATAGCGGAAACATAGCAGGCTGGTAAGGCATGACTTTCCTGACGAAGTCATGCTGTTCCGATAAAGTTATTAGCAGCAATATGTTCATAGATTTGATTCCTAATATTCTTCTCTAGACATATTGGAAGAACGCTAGTCAGAATAACAAGCCAGTTATTATTGAATGAAGATTTAGTACCACCCATATGAACCGCCACTGCAACCGCTTCCTCCAAATACTGTGGTATCCTACCCTCAGAAGAGACATGCTGCACAACTCAAGAATAGGCAGCTGGTGTATACCTGCCATCGGCTTAAAAATAACGGGATGCATATTATCGGTGCCAGTTTATTTGTATGGGTTTAATTCCTTCGGTACCGAGAAGACGGTTGTGACGGCTTCGTACAATTTGCAATCGCTTACACGACGCCTCCTCGGTGGTATAGAATATCCGGTGTCCGATCTAAGAACACTCCTGCGCCTTATGAACGTCTCCTGTTGCCGGTTTTCAACTACTTCACTTAAACGGGTTTTAAAATGGACGTAGTTGCACTCGCACTTTGGATCCTCTATTTCGTTTTGCGCCTACCTTAGCTCACAAGAGTATTTGGCTTGCCCCTGAGTCTGACCGCCAAATTTCCTTTGTACCCAAGCCAACCGAGGAAATCATCGAATTCATGGAACCTTTGCCAATGTTTATTCCGCCGTTTCAACATGCGATCAATACGTCCGTGTCACTAGTGAGGCTTATCTGAATGGCACCTGCACAGGGGAGCGTACTCCTCAACCAATTGCGTGAAACCACTTTTGGTCACGCGCCGTCTTTTATCCAGCTTGGCTTCTTCTTGTTCAGGAACCCAAGTAATGCCTGCGGTTCTATCCCTCAAACACACTGTATTAATGCGGCGTACTTTCCGCGTTAGTCGGGGTTCAGCTGAGAGCCTTGGTACACAAATGTAGAAGTGAGGAAGGAAATTCGCTTTCACTTATAGAAGGCTCAACATTTATTGCGGACAAGCAAGTGTACCGTGTGATCACATCTAAGAAAGAGGGAATGCTCCCACAACGACTTCGTGTTGGAAAATTGACATGCTACACAAGGACGTTTTCCTGTACCTACTAAACGAATTTATCTTCCAAGTTCAGTCAATTTAGAGCATGCTCCCAGTTGGCATGTGGTGGGTTCAGATCACCTAAAACCAAAATAGCAGACGCAGAAGGCGAAACTCTTTTTAGTAGATAACTAAGCTCCTTGTCCTTCACTCGCGTTGAGGATGGGCTGTGATAAACACAAAGCATTAATTTAAATTTATCCTGCACTCTCAGAAAACAAGAGGTAACTTGATTTCTTGCGTGCTCCTGGTAAACGGAACTCACCAGTGACTATAGTGACAATTATATGCAAGTACACCAAACCCGCATTTGGATACCCAAAACGGTCTGTTCTATACCCACGAAGTCGGCTAACAGGCAAACATTTATTTTGTCATTTGGTGATAGCTACGTCCCTGTGATTGCAATAACGTCGGCAGATCTACCACTCATCACCAGCTCCCCCACTTGTTCTTCACGCTACAAGAATTTGTGTACCAAACAAGCCGCAGAGTTTGCCGCAGTTGTTCTCCGCTGTCACTTGCAATTTTAAAGTTCCCCTCGGGAGTAGAACCCGAGGGGGTACCCATTTTGTCACACTTTCCGTAGGTCTGACTGAGAATTATACCTGGGCCCTCAGAGACAAGGTAGCACTGACGTCACCTGTTCTATTTGCTTCTGCGACCCCGGTCACAACTCGCTTTTTCAATCTACGGCTAGTAAACTTGGCGTTATTGAACACAGGTCTCGTAGTTACAGCTGAGGTTATTTTGCACACCTGGAAGAGTTGTCAGAAAGCATTCATTTAATCGCCGCTTCAGATTTAATTATGGCCGCTAAAGATCCAGTTTCCTTTACAAATAACAGCCGAATTATTAAAGGTCGCTCGATCAATTTCAACCTGAATTTCTGCAGAGAACAAATTTATCACTGAACCCAAATTGGAGTAATCGAAGAGCGGGATTTATGTAGCAATCCCTGAATGTTAAGCCTTGACACAGTTATGCTGTCTGAAGAGGCGAGATGGGAGCAGGTAAAAACATTCATTTGAGGAAGTTGATCACGAGCTCCATTTATCAAAATTTCAGTTAGAGTAGAAGCAACCGGTGTTCTTTGACCGAGGCCGCCATTAGCTGACAAATGAGAACCAAAGTGCGTATTTTTAAAGGTTAATATTTAGCTGGTCTTTTTTCTGGAAGCGAACGTATCGAGACCACTTGATATCGGCCATTGGTTTGGTTGGGCAATAGGCTGGCTCTGTTGGAAAGTAGCTCACGATAAAGCAGATTATTAAACTCTACAAAAATCAGCCTTGCGAGGTCCGTCTTGTGTAGCACACATAAACTCCTCTTACTACCAACCCGATAGATCCTTTTGTTGCTAACTAGCTTTGATATACCGACAATGGGAAGTATGTCCTGAACTCCCATTCTGTCCAAGACAGGTATTTTTTTTGCCTTTCATATTAGCGGTTCTTCTGGATTGCAAATGAGCACTTTTCTCCGACTGCCAATAGAGAGTTCAGTGGAAAGCGCATAATTTTCGAGATAGGGACGTAGCTTAAAGTGTGTCAAAAATAGATACCTGCTCCTTAATAAGCCTCTCTGCAGTATTGAGCATCTGCAGGTTATCCTCTTCAGAAACACTTCCTCCAGCTGCAATATTTCGAGACTGCGATAGGTGCCCCCATCTAACAAAATAAAAGCAAATTCATTCCAGGTTAGAATGAACGGGATTTAATGCAAAATACTCTTTGTCCAACAGCAAACAAACATCATAGTACCAAGATAAGCACCTATCGCATAGAATTCTTTTCTCTACTACTCTACCAAGTCTAAGCTACACACGATAAGAAGTATCAGTTGACGACGTGAAGAAAAAAGGAACAAGGATGATATGTGAAAATGGAAATATGCAAATAGAAGCGATGGAAGTTATCCGTATGTGTAAAACCTAAACGACATAATTGGTAAAAGGAAGCAGAGATAAAAATGTCCAATGACGAGGAGAAACTGAAATCAATAATAAAATCCCAATTACAAGAAATACCAAGAAATATTAGTGGTAGGTACGCATAGGGACATTGGGTAGTACAAAGGACACTTAAAACGGCCAACAAATGAATGCCGGTGAGAATTATGTTAGCAAATCTAAGAGTGTAACGAGAGCCGAGCACAGGACGCTCAGTACTTGCGTTAGTTCATATCTGCAGATAAGTAAAACAGCACAAATATGCATGTAGGGAATCGTGGTTTGATGGCTGGTACGATAAACAGATCACTCGTTAGGCGAGAGCCTATCTCTATGCGAACAGGTCGAGTCGGGACGGTCCGTCAAGGAACTATCTCTTGATGCTAGCGATAAATAATTGATGGATCGAAGTAACGTTTCCACACTCAGACACTTTAGAATACGCAACCAAGCCAAATGTGAAGGCAAAAATTTGCAAAGGCTGATTTTACAAAATTGCAAAAGCCGCAGCACAGATGAATCGATTTCAAACCCTGAACCGCTTTTGAAAAGCCCATGCGCTAACAAAATATAAGGAGAGAAAGCGAGGGTAGAAACAATTGACCACCAGGTCAAGCTAAGGTCGGAAGAAGGACATATTCGAAAACAAACCTGATTACACGTGGGGAAATTTTGTGGTTATAACATGTTGGGCGGTGAGTGGAACGATCTACAGGGAAGTAGAAACAGTGCTTTCAGATCTATCTGAATTTTGTAAGAGAGCGCAGCTTAGCAGTTATGGAAGTTCCCAAATGCGATGTAAGAAACAAATAATGAAAGAAATCCAACAAAGTATAAGTAGAACAGAGAGGATCCACATACAGTATTTACCACACTGAGAAATCCGAACAAACAGGCAAATAACCAGTAAAATCTGAATTTGCCGGAAAACACGATCACTACAAAATATAACAAGTAATTTGGAGGACGAAATCGGGTGAAAAACTTTTCACCCATCATCATTCTCCCATACAATCGAGTCCGACTCGATTACGCATATGCGCGTATGAACGTTACGCCGAGAACACTTACGCGCTTCCTGGTTTCAAGTGTGTGGTTCTTATCCTAACCTCCGTTTGGTACATTATAGACAATAGTTCGTTACCTAAATAATGACATAATTACATTGTCCGTTGGTATAGCGACTATCAGCGTGCAATAACTTAGCCGCAGTCTCACTGCCCTGTAACTCTTTGTTTGCAATTTGGCTTATGCTCTCTAAAGGAAACCGTCACACTAACTTGTTATACCCAGTAACGAGCTATTAGATGACATACAATAACACCACCGAACATGACTGGCTGTTCAGATTCCAATAACAGCGCGTATTTTCATACCCGCAGGAAACATTGGATGCAACTCATGCCACCAAGTTGACCAAGCTGACTAAAGGCACACATTTGATATATAGTGATGGAGTGTCCACGGATTTGGGTGTTTTGACTCCAAGCGTTGATGTATTTGGCTAGACAACACTGGGTGAATACTTCTGGGAACATGAAATATTAGTTCACTTTTAACAGGTATCGTTAAACGGAACATGAAGGAGCAAAATAGCTTGATGTACAAAATCTTATTGAGGCCGTTGTAAATATTCAGTGTTTTAGATGGGGATTATGCTTTGCATAAAACTGCACTTAACTATAGGTCACTAATGTTTGTATATGTAAAGGTTGCGCATCAGCAGTCCATCTGAAGCACGTCAAAATGCAGGATATTCCGACTAGCTGGCCGCGTATACATTGAAACATAAGTTTGACTTTGTTGAATAGATACGGAGTTTAACAGTAGAAGAAAAATATCTGATCTATTGTGAGTCCGAAAGTTTACTGATTCACAAGATAAGGTTAAATTGTTCAACATTTTTAGCAGTACCTACGGCTCACTCAATTTAATGGTTGAGAAATATGTCTTCTCCGAGTGCAGCTTAACTGATGATATGGTGAAAATCACACGGTGGATATATCAATTGTGAAGGTCAGTGTCCAAGAAGACTAGTGTGTGCCTTTTTATTCGGATCTCAATAAATAGTATCGGTGGCGACTTCCCGGTAGACCCAGCACACAAACGAAAGATAGCGGTCGCTTGGCAATAAAGCGTCCGTAGGATGTGCTCTTTTACTTCTGACACCATTTAATTTTAAAGTGAAATTTTGAAAATGCATATTGCGCTGTTTGTGGATTTCGGACAATAGATTATAGAGTCATGTTCTATTCTCTATTAATCGAAGAAGGAGGTAATCGGTTCATGGATATTAGGTGTATTTTAGGGCAGGGATGTCCCATAATTGAAGAAGGCCTGACTTTTGTTCCAAGGCGTCGTATGTTGATTACTTCTCTTTATTTGCATGTCACTCGTAGGGTTTACATCAACAGTTTACGTATTGCTTCGTATTATCTATATTCTTGTGCCAAGACAACGGATAACTGAGAATCCCTGTTGTGTAGAAATTCGTCTGTCCGCGGCTAATGTTCACATGGTTCTTCATTGTGATTTTGTTTTGGAGTGAACGCGGTTTGTAGAACCCAACGAAACTCAAGTTCCAGTAACAACTAAGGAGAGAGCCGTACGCTAATAATTCACTAAATGCATTAACTTGATTTCTGATTATGTAAAAGCGCAAATTCGGCAGACACTAGCCTAAAGCCAATACGTGTACTGAGGCTATTGACTAAGCGAAAGCTTTTCAAAATATTGGAATGTCAACACAGCCTGAGTAGAGCAAAAGTTTAGTTCACAATGAAAGTAGCGCGGACTAAAACGCAGCATTCCATAGTAAAATTACACTACATTGCACTAGAATTTTACTTCTCTTTAAGGTCAGTTAAAGTAAAGATGTGCTTTGTTTCGCCACGCAAATATTTGGCAGATTTGGCTGAAGTCAAACTACCGAAAGCAGCTGATCAAATGTTGGTTCTGCCGGTCGATTCCAGCCACGTTGCACAACCGTGCATCTGAGACTCTTTTTGTAGACTCAAGCTTCACTCTTTTCTCCGTCAGCATTCGCATACGTGTTATAGTAAAATTAGGCTCAGCCATCTTCCCCGTATCAGCTGCTGACCGTGGTTGCCTCAGCAGACCACCCGACAAGCAGAAGCTTGTGTTGGAACGCCGGTATTCTTACAATTGCACACGTTCACTCTTTTGCGCTTTGCATACTCTCTGTAACGTTCTGGTTTGCACTAGGCCAAAATACCCACAAGTTGAGACAAGCAGAAATCAGTAGCCATCACCCAGCACAGGTTTAAACCTTTTGAAGCCTAGCTAGATAAGTTATACATGAAATGAGGATGTCATTGCTGAACCCGTGGGCAACAATCGCGCTCGTCAAATTCCTCTGAAGGAAGTATATTTTCTGGATGCGAATATACAGAAACCGGAGGCAGATGAGAGCAGTGTATGTCAGGTTTGCAGAGACAGCAACAGCGATCACAAAGTGGTAGGTGGCATTATGAAAACAAACAATTATAGTCCATTAGGCGTGCCTCACTTGTCTGTTTGAAGCCAAAAATAATGGTCATTTTGCAGTACTTTTGTGCAACAAGCTCAAAACGTATGGTTCTGCATTTTGCATGCAGCTCTACTGGGTCTTGAATAGGGAACAGTTGAACATTATGCTTTCATAGTGCCTATGATCTCACCACTGCTAGTTTGGTTGATTATATTACGACGCATTCAGCCGGTATGCTCTGTCCTCGAAAGGTTAAACGAATGCCCATAGCGCGTCAGTGCAATTACTCACTATCTTTCGGGTTGAAACATCCTTTTTTTTCTACCGTTTGTCATAGATTGGTTGGCCTGCATCGCGTAGTTCGGCATTCTTCTAGATTCATAAGTGATAAAATTCTGCATTGTATTCAGTTAATGACACCGATTTTCTGTAAGGATAGGGAGAGAATAATTCTTGTAGGTAGCAGGAACAAGTTAAATGCTAGCTACTGGATCTATGGAACAATGGATTTATCACGGATAAAAAACAACTACTTAACAGTTTCCGTGGGAAAATTGTGAGACAAAAATTGAAGTATACCTAAAATCTCAGGGGTGGACTAACCAAAAGTAGCACATGTAAACACAATTTCGATGCTTTGTCCCGTGTGTAAGTATCTTGATTTAAATCATGTACTAAAAATGGTGTAATACAACAGCAAGTCTAGTTTTGAATTCGGATAATGTAGGAGCAGATATGACAAAATGCTAAGGTAAGTTCTACTGCTAGGATGCACGAATTGGGAAATGATTTCTGGAGCATTCTAAATGGCTGTACTGTGTGGTTTACATCAATCGGTGGAATTTGAATGAGGAGTTTTGGCTGAGATTGAATAACGGTTTTCATAATTGTTTAGAATCCGCGAGGATCTGTTACATAAATATGTAATCATCTCGTGTGACTAAAGATGTTTGCTGAAGAATCCTAGAGGATTTAATCTAAACTGACGGGAGGAAAATCTCAAAAATTAATTTTCACCTTCATTCGTAAATTTTGAAGGGCGTTTGCATTTTTTATTGGTGTGATACACAGAGGTGTCATGCGTTACTTGTGGCCTCTCAGAATGTATTGATCATTTGTGAGAAAAGGGTAGGATTATATCAAAGAAATGCCCCCTAAGTGAGCATAAGTTTTAATGGATTTTTCACTGCTTTATGAGTCTGTCTTTTGAGACCCGACAGATTCGTGCACGCGCACTTTAAGTCTGTTAGCATGCAAACGGTGCTGCAGCACTTGATCTCAGGCAATATTTGTAGATGGTTCAGTGGCATAAGCTCATCATCCTACACTTGACAGGGTTAAACTCAATCACATTTGCTCTGAACATTCAAAAGCCCCGTCAATATTATCTTTCAAAAATCCTTGGTCTCTAGGTTGTTTGATTGCCCGTCAAATCTTGACATTCTCTACAAGGAGTTGAAATTCTGGGTCCACTCTCACGCCAGGAATTTAATGAGCACTGAGAATATACGTGATCCTAGACTGAACATTGAGGGACGTCAGAGTGTGTTACTAAGCCGTACATTTGGGAGTATTTGAAGAAGGAATTAAAACACAAAACCCAAGACAAGGTTAACCATTCCATAGACCTGAAGCTTGTAGAGCTTGTTGCATTGATCTTGAAAATCAAAAGTCCAAGTCAACTCCTCTTCCTACACTGATGGATTCCGTACAACTGGCAAGGGCTTAGGATAATTTCGTTTTATATTGTGGGTAGTTGCGGAATGCATACCGGTCATTTACGACAATATTGTGCATTTCTAAACATCCTACGAGTGCTTCTGAAACGACAGATGCCATGAATTGAGCAAGTACAGGAAGTGGCGCATTGGAGCGGCCACTTGCAGATATATCACCAATGACTTCCATGTAAATTAGGGGTGACCATTTCATGTTTCCTCATAGCTGCAACCCGTATCTCTTAAAGACAGTGCAGAAAATCTGATGTTACGGTATAGCTATGCTCGTAACAACTACATACATTGACTTGGGTCGTATGTCATTAAGCCATTAGAATTGTACTCGCTTAAATTTATCAATCGCTTTAGCACATCCGTGGCAGTGAAAAAGGATATGGCTTAGTCAAGCTGGTGAAGTGATCTGTGTTTCGATAGTATAAGGATGCATTTTGAAAATTACTCAGGAACTATGGTCTAGGGGCATTTGTCGCTTCGTAAGCAGTTTGCGCTTGCCTACGTGTAGCGTTTTGAGGCGCTTTGAGATGTTTGTCAAAATACCTGTGAAATAGCTTAGCATTAGAGCAGAACTAGTTTGCCAAATCCTGTCGGTGCTTCAATATGCGTTTGCGCACAACTTGAACCCAGTTAGTTCGCTCGGTCATGAAACCATTCCAGTTTTCGGTGTTTGGGTGGATTTTGCATCCTTCAAAATGTGAACTACTCATGGTCATTTGTTTCCTTCGTACTAAGCCTCAGGATGAAAGACTCATTTTTTGAACTAAAGATCTTAGTCTATGATGCGGTTGCTATTAGATCACTGAGCTGGTTGATGAAACCCTTCCTGCGACATCTGGGTTGTTCGGCTGGAAATTACCAACCAGTGTTCTAGATGAGGTCGTGTTCAATGCTATGACATATTGCCCTGCGGACCTCTTTGATGTCTTCGTTAAAGTATTCTACGTAACTGAGGTTACAGGTGCAGTGACAAAGCAATTCTGCATGATCACTGGACATCAATTGGCTACTCCAAGTTACCCTATTAAACATAAGCTCTTCATTGTTGAAAACCAGGTACAGAATTACCGACCTGTTCCCTGTTCGGAATCTCGTAAGGGAAGCAACGGATTTAAAATATATTAGGCCTACAACTGACATTTGAGTTTAAGACTAAAACTGCTTACCAATGGAGGCCGTAATAACTAAAGCACGCGATTTGATGTCCCTCACAAGGAGAATTTAAATGTTAAGATTAGTTCAAAAACTTTTCATTGCAGGTGCTAGAGGGTAGTCTTAGATATCTTGAGAAATATTAGGAACCGATAGGGAAATCATCGTTTAAGAAGGATTGGTAGGTGACCGGTTAATATATATCAATATATATAAATAATTCCACACAACCCTAAGTTTCACAGCGGACATGATAGGACGGTGTACGAGAACAAGCAAGCATGTCATCACGTCTTAGTTGCAGGCGGTACCAAAGTCTGCTCACAACTAAAGTTTCTGGGTTTTCAACGAGCAGGAGTAATGCTCAACTTGATGGTATACAAACACCTTAACTACTCTACTAGGCCGACCTAGTTGAGCGATATCCGTGTCAGGGATTTCATCTTCCATTTAACTATCCTCTTTCTTTATCTACATATACATAAAGTCTTGACGGGATTAAAGCTCGGAATATATGTTGAAGTGCCTGTGGGCATTCTAGTACACACAGGAATGTGCTCCGAATGTTATAAGCGTAACTTAGAATGCGAGTGTCATGTGGGAGCTTTTTCTAACCCTTGTGTGGTCAGCAGTTGAGTGTGAACTTTTAGCCGCTTCATATTGGCTGTATGAAATTCCGGTTTCACTAATTATGGGGAAGTTGCTGCCACCTCAGCTGTTGGTTCTGGGTTGCACTTAGTCGTTTTGGAAGCCAAACTTACTGGAGTCCATGTTAAAGCCCGATAACTTCCCTCTATGGATTATTTTGGTATTGGTATTGAATGCATTCTTGTGTAGCTCTGAGGATAGCTTCTTTCGCCAATTGCACCATGTTTAAAATACCTTTACTGATTAGTAATTTGACTGGGGCACAATTGTCATCATATTGGGGCACATTTACTGTATTTTCACTAGAAATGTTACTGTGTGTATCCTAGCGCCCAGCTTTTTTAGTAAATCAGGAAAAATCAGATAACATTAAGCTTCAGTGTCTCGAGAAATAGCCACGAGATGAGTGATTTTGCCGCTGCTCACTACAAAACATCGTCACTCCGAAATAATAAAACAGGGAAAGGGTGGGGGTTTCAGTTACTACCAAACCGACCTCCGTTGTGAAACGATGGACGATCCACATAGCGGTAAATCCCCGTCATCAAGAAATTTCCTCTACCATACCATTTAACCGGGGTTCAGAACAGCGACTGAATCAGTGGATTTGGATTTAGTGGTCACTAGCAAGGAACCCACCGTTGATAGCCAACATGTTTGCCGGCCTTTGGGCTGCAGCGAGCCCTGACTATATTGCTGAATCACATTTGCCAAACCGATGTGCGATCAGAATGAATGTAATATATCACCCGATACGAAGCACTATTCGCAGTTGTGGAAGAAACTGCTTTGATACTCGCGATCATTTGTAATGTAACTAAACAAGCAGAAGCGTCAGATTCATTCCCTCCCTTTTTCACGTAAGTATTAGCAAACAAATTCCTCGCTTTCATCTGCCAACACCGAAGCGCTCTGATTTGGATGCGGTCATAGTGACATTCATTGCTTGGGTTTACTTCAATGTATTCATGACTTAGATGTAGATTGTGCAACATAATCTGAAACATTGCATGTTATGCTGAAGACCAGCGGTGATAATTGCCCTTGTCATTACCGAACAAGTAAACAAGTACTTGGAAGAAATCTGTCGAAATACGCTACCTGCAATGGATTTGTGCGCTCAATGCCTATATTGATCAGTTTAAGGTATATATTGATTGTTTTGATGGATGGATGGTGGTACTGCTTCACTTGGATTGACGGCTATACATGGTTGGCAGCATAGTGTTCCCGATTTCTCTGTCACTGCGGCTTCCTTAGAACTGCCAAAAGAAGCCTGCTACAACAGAAGGAACATGGATGCCTAGCGCTGCACAACCCAAAGCCCTATCCACACTTGCATTATCCAGTGTAAACCCGAAGGAATAAGACCGGAAGGCATGTGGATTGAAGCTAGTTTTCCTCTACGTAGCCGGCCCAGAATCCTTCGCAGGCAAACAGAAGAATGATTTATTTGGGAATCGATCGCACAAGAGGCGTTGAAGGGACCGTAATTCGCTCCACACTGAGTGCGTGGAAGCACCCTTCGAATCTGGCATGTATACAAGGACCATAACCCGGTACGGTACAGCAACGAACAACTGTTTCTTGAAGCCAGTATGGAGGAGATAGTTGGTTATAGGGAGCTAGGCACCCTGTCAACATGCACATCAAGCGCAGCCACACCAGGGATATCAAATTTCAGCCATTCACATAAAATATCATACCATATAAACTAAATCGGATGGTGCATAGAGATACGATGAAATAAATTTTCAATAAAGGTACACGTGAACATAAATTGCTTACAAACAAAATCGCGAATGTTTCAAGAATCAAGAAAATATATCTTAAGTAAATGCCACGAACACGAAAATGTTATCGAAGTTAATCAAATAGTTTAAGGGACGTATGCAAGTTTACAGAAGATAGTTCAGGTAGATACTAACACGAGAAAAAAGCATTAAAGCAATATAGTTTACCATACAACCAGAT
>CALYDF020001581.1:34725-135116 GCA_944474145.2 Dicrocoelium dendriticum
TTTTTAAGCAGCTGTAAAAGCGGCATTAGTGTGCGCATTGTTGAAATAGTCCATATATCCTAGGGTTTGGTGGTCCAATCACATAACGCCGATAGAATTTCAGATCCGACATGACCTGTTTCAATGGACCGCTTTCAAGCATTTCCATGTAATTATTCGCTAACGATGGACTAAACGGAGATTCCATTGCGACGCCATCAACCTGTCTATAAAACTCGCCGTTGAATTGAAATTGAATGTTATAGGTCCATCTGAGTTTCAGTTGTTTCAGTTGGTTGGTCCGTATACCGATGTTTATGCCATGTTGATCAGTGTAAGAGCATATGCAGTTAACCGTTTTATCAGAGGCACGTTGGTAAACAATGAAACAACTTATAAGGAAAACACTAGATACTCTTGGAGATTCATATCTTGACCCTTGTTGAGAAATCGGCATGTATCTTCCAGACTATGAGAAGCAATCATTTGCCTGATGGGATCCAGCACTTTTTTCAGACATTGTGGCATGTTGTGATACGGCGAATTCCTCATAACTACTATGGGTCTCAATCGTGTGTCAAATTTATGTATTTTTGGGAGGACATAAAGACTAGGAGTGGTGAAACCTATGGGACGAATTTGATCATAGGTATTTTGGTGATGGAGCGGTCGCTCAATAGTGATTGCAAAAACCCAACCAGTTGGTTATCTATGCAGTCTGTTTATCTTTCTTTTGTTCCATTTCACTAAACGTGAAATATCCGAAAGTATTCTAAGGAAACTAGCCGACTGCAGCGTGAAAGACACGTTTGTTGATATAATACGAAATTTAAAGGTTAGCCGGTAAGATGATCTCCTTCGATGTATGCTCGTTGTTCACCTCTTTGTGGGACACCATGAAACTACCACCTTGTAGCCTTGTATACGAAATGCTCACTTTAACGTATGTAACTCTTTCACTGTACTTGCGGTCTCAAATGGATTGGCCGTCCGTTAATGGGGTAATAAACGGGTAATAAACAGATGCAGTTGAAACACTGCTTCAAAACACTTGGTTGTTAGCATCGATTGCTGACGGGAAATAGAAATGGGGAACAATCGAGGAACACAGAAACCTGATAAGGTTACACATGGTGGAACCACTAAAAGGCAATGTTGCGAAACAATGGGCGAAAGACAGGTTCTCCCTTTACAAGGTGTATAATGACTGCACGATATGTAGGCGCTCGACCCCAAACCAACATGAGTGTTGCAATGGCAGGATACTGTGCAACGTAACGGTAGATGACATTGTGTTCCCTATATAGGTAAAGATAGATGGAATCGCTCACTCGCCTTCAGCAAGTTGCGTCATCATTGCAAATTCTAAGTTCAAAGCCGTTAGTTAACATAAAACCATTGCAATGTATTCTTTCAGATAACTGCGTTTTGGGAACGAAGTTCGAATCATAACGCGTTTTCATAGTGGACGATGTAGTTGCATGAATTACTGCATTTGGAAGAGCGTTTTACGGCTAGCTAACCCGGAGGGAGAACTGAGACCGTATATAGTCTAAACGACTGTAATATTGGCCTAATATTTAGCTGTTTACTCTCAAGTTATTGTTCAGGTTGAGCTTCATAACCTGTCGGCATACATGACTGTGATCACGCTGTATTTGTTATGCCATTATGAGGTCTCCCCATAGCGTTTACTGAGCAATCCAAGTCTCTGCAGTCTTTCGGATAAGTAAGGTGCTGCAAGCCTTTGTTAACCTTCCTTGCACAGCGTCTTCCGAGCTCAGCGAGGTTGCGCTTTAACCAGGGTTTCCAATCCTTGCTATCCTGTTCTACTTTGGACGTACGTAGGCTTTAAGCATTCGAGAGAAGATGGATAAATCTAAAATGTCGAGTACTCTTCGCAAATGACCAAAATACTGGTTGTTCTTGTAAAATCAGACTCCGACATTTTGGACCAACAACGGATGCTTAAAGGGAGATGATAGGTTTTTATTCCCGGAATATCTTATCAATTAGGCATAAGATATTTTCTACAGGTTTTGTTTGGTACGATCTTTTAATTGAACGTTCTTAAACGCATAACAATGACAGCTGGTGATGAAAAGCCTGTTGTAAATGTATATCTTGCTATGTGTGATCAATTTCAACAAATTCCAGCCGTCAGGATGCTTAAGCACCAGTACTATTATACCACATGCTACCCGTCACACTACCGGAAAATGACAATGGTCCCACGATTCCTTGACCAGTTAACCCAGCCCATATGATGAATTTTGCGCCTTGTTTCAATTGAAATGCTGCATCGGAGTTTTACACACTGGCATATATTTTTGTTTCTCCGTACCATGCGGCTGGAAAGCAGCCACTACAGTATAACTTATTGTATGGATGTCTGTGTTATGCAAATACCTGCAAAAGTCTTCAAGCCGCCTCTCCGGAATACATGAGTCTAAAACCTGCACTCGACGGGCGCTATATTCCCGGATTTCCTTTTCCTTTGAAATCTTATTTGCAGCAGATCTGGTGGGGCCGCAATACTGTGCGAATTTACGAATGTTCTGATCGCAGCTTCTGTTTACGTCTGGAATCAGCACACACGGAGAATAATGGTCCGTGGTGATACGAGACCGCCCTGTCTTTTTGGCGTCACACACGCTCCCAGTTTTCTCAGAATTTCTCACCAGCCTACGTACATTCCACCCGTTGATAGGCATTGTGGATTGCTTTGTTTTGTCGAGAAGTTTGTTCAGCGTTTCACCCGCACTCACCATATAGATGCAAACCAATCACTGGCTGATTAACATGCACGTAACGCGATTCGGATTGAGGGTAACTTGGTGACGGCGGTATATGCTCGTGATCCATTGCCCAGCCAGTGATCCGATAAACAAATGGCAAGAATCTCACCACTTCGCCTAGTCGTAGTCTGACTGCTGTGTGTGCGTGTGCGTGTGTGCATTTTGTGACCAGCTGCACCCTACACTGGTGAGGTCAGCGCTTGTTGCAACCACGCTGTCCTCTGTTATTGGTTTGCCTGTCAGTCCGCATTCGTATCAGAGTCATGTTATTGTATGCGTTGGATACTGAGGTCAGCTGAGTCTCCGCGTCGGAGCGGCCGTCAACCGATGTGGTTTGCTGTCGAGTCTCCACTTCACATGCGAACCGACAAAAGGGGCAGGGAGACAATTGTGACACAGGATACGCACAATCTCTTGGAGGTTTGTGCTCATACACAAGGTACCGATTGGACCGGTTCAGTTTAGAGAACAGGCGTCAGTTCTTTCAGGCGCTCAGTGATGCAACAAACAGGGATACCGCTGGACGTATATTCTCGTGCTTACAGTCTTTAATAAGAATATTATATCGTTTTTTAAGACATTTACTAGTGATTCCTCTACGGGCCGGTATAATCACATAAGGTTAAACTACAAACCCCCGAAAAAATCACTATCCATCCCTCTGTAGTTTAAAATTAAATAGTGTATTGCTTCCTTGGAACAACCGTTTTTTTCTCTCTTGGCCTTGAATGTTAATAATCTGCTAGCCATTTATCCTCAGTACAAGATTATTAAGATTTGGAAATCAACTTCCGCTGGATGTGTATGGCATTTGTAACCAGAAGTGTGCAATCACCACTCATGTTAAGACTGTGCTTGGAAAACGATTTCCGAATGACCAAATGTATCTCACTGCGACGGCCATGTGTACAAAATACGAACACTCAGGGAGCTCCTAGGACCAATCCAGCAGAAAATTTTCGGCTACTCCTGAAGAGCGAGCTCAAATTCCGCTGATCATTTCCAGTAACGCAAGATTACTTAGCTAAAAAATTGCTAATATTGATAACGTTTAGATCGAAGATGATTTGCAAACGCTATATTATTGGGATACTGCAGAAAATCTGGTTACGAACCGACGGACTTCGGAAGCGGTTGTCGGAAAGAATATTTGCTTACACTAGATAAGATCAGGCCACTCAGTAAATAATAAAACATATAAAGGAATTGTGATCACATACATTATGAAAACCGGTATAAATCAGTTTCACACGAGCCGTCTTGTTCAACTTCCTTAGAAACCTCCATTCTTTCGTATGTTAATCAAAATTCCTAATTGGTTTTCTATCTCTTCAGTCGGTAACGTTTGTGTATCGTCTGACACATTACTATCACAGATAGTGCTTGCCACTCACCTAGTGTCGCAGATGTAAACGAAGCTAGCTTAATTCATATTAACCATAGCTAGTGAATTCAATAGCAGTGACACAGTTTTCATTAAAATGTTGCTTTCATATCAAAGCTTATACAAAGCCTGGACAAATTGATAAATCGAAGGGAGAACCAGTTACTTGAAAGAAGCAGCTTCCAGAAGGCTACGGGGGTACGCCAGTAGACCCACACTCTAAGTTTTGTATCTTTAAGTACAAAAACTTATTTACTTGTATCATTGTGCCGCCAAAATCAGTAGCGCGGAGTCAGAGAAGAGGATATGGAATCGCATCTTTCGAAAGCTGTAATAAACACTTGCCTCGATCGCTTTATCATAAGACACATCAAATCCCGTGTGAACCAACAAACTGTTCTGACTGTACGGAGGAACATTGTCTTTCTCCAAATTCATTTCAATTGCAATGTTGCTTTCGATCTACTGAGCAGGCGACTCTCTATTATAGTTGCTAAAGCCTACCCAGCCACCTACCTAGTACTCTAGCACAAACGACTCATTTCATTACCCTATGACTTAAGAAGAGACTGACGGTTCAGTCCCATTCATATGTCTTTTACCCATTTATTAGCACTTGTGGTGTGCGTTATATCGAGCACGCGACCAGACGTCTGTGCAAATGGATAGCCGTGCATTGTCCAGGTTCCCTAAGAACAGGAATGTTCAGGAACCTTAATTGTGCTCTCATGGAGCACTTATTGCAAACTGGAGATGTGATGCGAACAGAGGATTCATACCTAGTCCACTACGCCGTATAATAGCTGTATCCCAACGGGATAAGGAAGCGAAGATTGAAAACGGCTGAGGCGATTGCAACCAGAGTGAATCAGACAGAATTGTGTAAGCAGAGGTCTCTTGTCCAAGCCCTCCTTGTAACATGCAGGGTTGGAAATCATTTTCATCAGACGCTGGAAGCAAAGGAGGATGTTCTTTATCCCACTGGCTGTCTTGAGACCTGCCTTGAATGGCTGGATGTTAGTATTGCTTGATTTTACCAGTTTGTTCCAATCACCTTCGTTATTAACCTTAGTACCGCTTTCACTAGCAAACTTAATTGATTTACACCTTGTAAATGTGCTGTCTAAGGAGCCTTATGGGTAAAAAGGCCGTCTCTTCGCAACTAAGACATCAGGATTTGCCGGCTTTTTTCCAAAAAATAGACCCCATCTGTAATTTGGACTATTACATGGTAAATCATGCCCGAGGACTTATGTAAGGGAATCTACCGTGGATGACAAATGCCATAAAAAACTGTTAAGATGTGAAGTATTATAGATTCTTTATTCAACCGACTACTCCATTTCCACAAATGAGGTCTAGTCGGGTAATACGATCGAACCACCGACTATAATGGTTTCTGCTCTAAGCCATTTAGCGCAATGGAGACAATCTACCTCGGGATTAACAAACTTCAATCACCACTACACCAACAACCATGTAAGAAAAATGCTCCTCCTTAAAAAGCTAAGATAACTGCTAGGGTCTCCCTGTCTACCACTATAAAGTTTAGCTAGGAATGTTAAAAGCCATGTATACAAAAACTATTTTGGGTAATCGCATTTTCCTTTATCTGTGGAGGCTCTCGTATAAAATATCCTTGGAAATGTTTGTAGCCATTTCGGTACTGTGGATTTGGACAAACCCATCACTGATCCTCCGAAATTGTTTGACAACACCATGTTTGCAGCTAACTTACAAACCTGGAGCAAACAAGGATAGTGACCCTAATATCTTGATAGCAAAAGCTATTGGATAATGTATGGATGCATCAAAGTCACTTCCGACAGTGATCTTTTACAAATAGCTGATGTCCGGCACCATCCTGTGATCTGGAAAGCAGCCAGAATTACTCCAGCGCGTAAGATGTAATTCCAGCATTGTCGGTAAATATTGTGTACCTCTGTAATTTTGAAAATACCTAACATATTACTAATATCCCGCATTTACACAAGCGATTATACTGATAACTACAAACTTTGTGCCCACAAATCGGGGTGGTATATATTACATGCCGTTTCGCTTCTTATGCATTCCAATGTCCGTGTTGGACAAAATAACCATCACCCCAATATATTTGTATGCGCTGACAGACTCCTACTAATAGCTAATTTGCACGTAACTGGTATTCCCCTATGGGTATGAACCGGAAAGCTCGACTATTTCACAAATGGCACAGAAATCACGCAACTGTGTGGTAAAATGTCACCCGTACTCCCAACCGATTAGGGTGAATTTCCCTTTCTAGTTGCCCCCTAAAGTGAATGTCAAGCTATAAGATCCAATTTCATCGAACGTAAATATGCTGATGACGTCGTCCAAGTCGTATAACAGAGTAATAGAAAATGCTTTCGAAATCCAAAGAGGATTAGATGAATTCATGAAATCGGCACGCGCCACGTCTCCCTTCCTTTATTTGTCAAGTATTTTGATAGCAAGTACTCTTTCCTCGTTCTTGCTTGACTATTCCCTTGGAACTACATTATCCCGTTTGGTCTTAGGTGATTAAGGCATTTTTTGTTCCGCTGCAGATTTCAAGGTTTACATTATATTCTGGTCTCCAAATAATCTATAACTTAAATTTAAATAATCTAATGTTCGTAAATATTCGTGTTCTATATCACAGTTAAAAGATCCTGTCTTCTTCCACGGAATCTTCCTATGTATTTTAACCTACTTTGCACTCAGAAAGCATTCTTACAACGCTAGACTTAACAAAGAAGGTATCGTTGAATTTATCGTTACCAAAGTTTTCCATATATGCCTCAGTCATGTATCAAGGACTCCAACGACCCTAATCCCCTCCTACATAGTGCTGTTGGTAGTACGATATCTATATCATCCAAACAGTCGTCAGTTGACCATCTGTATTTTCGGTGTTTGTTGCATCACCATTTCATCTTGCCAACTCTGCCAATTATCTTAGTCGACGCAAAAGCTATGGTGCGCCAAATAACAGACAATTTGCTTTGGCAACAACTCGTAGTTTCCTTGTAACTTGTAAAGTTCCAATGATGCTGGTTTATAGTAGTTCCGCAGTGTTAATTTACATAGCCAAATTTGAGCAATCATAGTGTTTTAATCTTATATGTACTTACTAAATTTGTCAACCGACGAATTCAGGTAGATGCTGCAAACGGAAAATTGAATTATGCGTTGTCTGATGATGCTCCCACAGAAATTCGCGCGATAACTTTGAAATCATGCATTGACAAGCAATTTTTCTAGTAGTGTAATTATAGGGTGAAAAATTTGGGTGTCTTAAAGCTACATAGCATGTAGGACACTATCTAATAAGTAAAATGACTCTTTATTGTTGCAATACATGCCACGTCTACAAAAGCATGATCTGTTCATAATCTGGTCGGAAAAAGAAGAAGAAGTTCGGATACGGTCAGCTGGGTGGACACTTGGGACACAATGGCGTAGAATGAAGTAAATTGTTTCGGTGAATAAGGACAGGCGTCATACGTTTGAGAAGGAATCAGCATTGTATCCTTTACTGAGTCATAAGTGGAAAGGAGAAATTTTTGTAAGCCATTTATGGCAAGGAATATCATGTGCTGACGTGAGCACACTGATTTGGAAAATATAGATCTGAGGAATAGAGGTTGTGTTAACACTTTTTCTCCACAACTCCGTGTCGCGAATATGTTTTGAAGAGTTTACATGCAATAAAAACACAAAAGCCAAATACTTATTGACAGTAGAATTTGATCAATTTCGGAATACAACCGTCCATTTTAATTATATATGGTAAAATGAGACTGCCTTTTACATTGTATCTGGTTCACATCTCTATTATTTCAGTTTCTGGAATGAGTAAGTTATCTTGTTGACAGCTTTACGAATAAAATTGAACAAAATTATCCAAAGTAAACGGTTTTCTCCTTATGCCACTTTTCCGTCGGTAAACTTGATAAGCAGTGTTATAATATCGACCTGACTATGGTCGAATGGCTTTTACAGCTAAATTCTTATATGGGAGATTGCTAAACGCGGCTGATAGCATTGCATGAAGATTCTGATGAATGCATTCGATGACGAAGCATGGGCCAGGTAGTTAACGAGCCGCGCGACAAATTAACTCCTTTATTAAACCGCATAGCTTATCTCACAGGTGACATATAACTGCGAGTCACCGAAAACGCTGAATGGTTCGAAACGCCGTCTTTACAAGAAAATCCTTCAACTTCTTTTCTTATAAAGCGTTTAGCAACATAATATCAATGGATATATGTTACGGGACACAGTGGGTGCAGTTTTCATATTTTGAATGGGAATCGCTCAAATATCGGATTAACTGACGCATACTGTAACATACGGAAACCAAGATCAACTGATTCTTTCTGCCAAACCTCATGCATTACACCACCGCTTAACCAATGGAATCATAAACGACACGGACCTATCTATACGAACTAATTGTTAGGTTATATTTTTTCAAACGCCTAATCGTAAAGTTGAGTAGGTCCTTTCCACCGAGCAGACCGGAACCACCTTGTGTTTTGGGTGATTTAGTTCCGGGCGATGTTGGGAATTGAGCTGCTATCTTTCAAATGTGCATTAAGAATAATTGCGTCTGGAAAAGGTAGCTGACTCATACACTATAGACTTTCATTTATGACTAATCCTGTTGTATGTCTATGACCGTATAATGCCACCTAATCACCAAAGCTGGCAGGAAAAGGCTGATGATATTTGGTAGGTTAGACGACGTTTCACATGTTTGTGATTGAGGTGAAATTACTGCATTATAGTTAAATGCATTCACAATGGAATTAGTGAAGCATTCTTTGTCTTTCCACAGATGCATCAACTCCGCGAGCTCCTCAAGGTTAGTAAACCCACGTTTACAATGCACTGTGCAGCACGGTTTACAAAACAACCTTAACTCCCTACACGGTCTTTGTTGAAGGCGATTGTCGAGGTACCACTATGTACGTTCAGTTCCATACCGCCACAAGACCATACGCATTCCCACACCCTTGCCGCTTACAACAACGTATTCCATGTGCTCACTATCGGTCTATTTTGCGAGTGCTATGTGACAATACGTGAGTCGGAGATCCCCCAATAATTTTATCAGTAAGGCAGCAAAAAACGCAGTAGATAACTTTTTGTCTTCGGTGATGGCATCGGGGTGCAGAAAAAGTGGCAATCCTCTTTGCAATATATTCTGCATACCATATAAGCTTTAGGTACTCCCAAAGTGATTTTTCAAACAGCGGAATTATTTAGAATTATGAAATGCATCTAAGCATGAACACGCTTGTGTTGTTCCTTCACACTTAACAACACCATGCGTAACATCAAACAGCGCATAAGAACGTTCTCCACAACCTAATAGTCAAAAGCGGCCGATTGTTTTAAAACATGCTATCCCCTAATACTTGTTAGACTGGGAATTTGCTACAACTTGAAACGTATAAAAAGCAGACGGAAATTGGGTGTTGCCCACCCGAAAACACTGCACAACCACGACGCGTTTCGATGTAATTTCATCTCATCAGGTGGTGACAGCAGGCCTCGATCCCGCAACCATTGGAATAGTAGCCCACAACACTACCCCTTTGGCTACCGGGTCACGGTGGGCAACGTATTTTGGCACAACGGTAACTGACTAATTGGAGGGTCAAGTACAAATCCAACAACATAAATCTCAACCCAAGGCTGTTACCAGTGGGGTGGTACAAGGCAGTGTTCTTGGTCCATTGCTATTTCTACTTTACGTTAACGACGTCTTCAGCGTAGTTAAATGCGGCACACCTTATCTTTTCGCCGATGACATCAAAATAGTGTACTTCTTCCATCCTACCAACGTCAGCAATACTCTAATGGAAATCCAACTGGACCTCCATGCGCTTGAGGCTTGGTGCAACACATGGAAAATGTCTTTCAACACTGACAAATGTAGCGCGATGTTATACAGGTGCAATGTTAAGCACAATGCTCTGACCCTAGATAGCAAACCACTTACTATCTGTCAGACCATCTGTGACCTAGGGCTTCGCTACTCATATTCCCTTAACTTCTCAGAACAAGCATTATATGCAACAGCCAGAGCTAAACAACGCATTGCATTACTATTCAAAAATCTTACTCTACGAGATTCAATTTGTTCAATGTATGAATCATTCGCCCGCCCTTTACTTGAATATTGCTCAATGGTGTATAGCAATTCCAGGAAACATGATCGTATCGCTATAGAAAAGGTACAGAGAGCGTTTACAAAGCGCCTTATTGGTACGAGCTTAGTGTTACCCTATTCTGAGCGATGCGACTTACTTAAGCTTGACCCAATATGGCTTCGACGCCTAAAAGTAAACTTAGCACTTTTTTTCAATATCCTGCACAAAAATGTCCACACCCCTAGCATTGATCTATCACTCATGAAACCAAATGGATACAATACACGCAATAGTGAAAATTCTGTGATGGTAAGAAGGTCAAAGACAAACATATCAGCAAACTTTTTCCTAAATCGGTACTCCCGTATTTGGAACAAATTGCCGACCGATATTCGTACTAGCACATCTGAGTATAACTTTCGTAGAAAGCTTGACGAATATCTTACAGTCAGCAATGTGATTATGCTCCTGCGTTGCCCTACAACTATTCAACAAACGTATGAACAAGGTCCAGACAACATATAACTGAAAGTTGCAATTGACTGTATCAGTCAGATCAACAAACACCCGTTGATTCCCTGCTTACCCTTCTCTTTTATTGCCCACTCCGGATCTGCCTGCCCGAAAGCTCACCGCTGATTAGTGGCTCCACTGATACATCGATGAGTTGGAGGTCCAGGCTTCTGTTATCCTCTTCATCCAATCTTGGCTCACTATATTTCCCCTTGATTTTACTTGGCTCCACTGCAACCATGTGTCAGTTGAATCACTGGCAACTTGGTTAGCTGGACTCCCAAGTCCGGTTAACTATCACTCCAATCGTAACTTCACTTCCGTTTCACCCGCTGGCGCACCTACCATTCGTTTGTGAAAGCACTGACGCTTTGGTAGGTAAAGCACCCGGATCCTTTCTTTACATCTTTAACCCACCTTGCTCCCCAACACTTAGCTTCGGTTTTCACTTGACCATATCTTGCTGGTGAATCAACCGACACATTGTCAACATAAATATGTTTGCCACTCAGGACTACTGTAACCTCGTAAACATATCACTGGCGTTCTGTTGAACCAATTCCTTGCATAATCAAACTCCTAGCGTAGTTAGCAAAACTACTAAAGGTTCGGCATTCTTGTTCACAGCCCACAACCCACACATCTTAAGTAATCCGAAATCCGTATTGCGCCTCCTAATTGTAAACAACATCTGCAATACAATAATAAGGTAAATGCTTAAATATTTCCCTTTTTCACTGTGCAGTAATGTGGACTTATTTTTCCCTGTTAGCCAGACCCATACTGCTATTCCTTATGCTGTGTCCAGAAATTTGGTTGCGAGACCCTCCCCACACTATATTATTCCCGATTCCACACATGTACATAATTCCCTAGGAAGTTTTCGACCTCCATCGCACTAATACTTACTAATACTTGCTATTTCCCTTCTATTTACGTTGATCCGGACCACGACTCGTTCAACGGTACGATGAGATACTTGCTACCGAAGAAAGTTGGAGCTGCATAAGAATAAATTACAACTTGAATCCAATCCCACTCAATACGAATCTCCTCGCATCCGATAAACGATTTCAGCTTCAGAGAAAACTTGTACATAATGATCGGTCCAGGGCCTCTGGAACGTGTCTCACCTTTCTGAGAAATATACCTATTATTATTATTATTATTACACGTTGTGTTATCGGATTGCGATCCGCAACCTCAATGTAATGGACTGTGATTCACATTGAAATGAACCATAGTCACTGCGATCACGGGGATGGAAATTGGGTGTTGCCCACCCGAAAACACTGCACAACCACGACGCATTTTGAGGTAATTTCATCTCATCAGGTGGAGACAGCAGGCTTCGATCCCGCAACCATTGGAATTGTAGCCCACACAAATACCCCTTTGGCTCCCAGTCACGATGTTCGTGGAATCGAGGCCTGCTGTCTTCACCTGATGATATGAAATTACATCGAAAGTCGTCGTGGTTGTACAGTGTTTTCGTGTGGGCAACACCCAATTTCCATCTACTTTTAATACGGTCCCCGTGATCGCAGTGACTATGGTTCATTTCAATGTGAATCACAGTCCATTACATTGAGGTTGCGGATCGCAATCCGATAACACAACGTTTAATCCAAACTTGACCCTCCTATTAGTCAGTTACCGTTGTGCCAAAATACGTTGCCCACCGTGACCCGGTAGCCAAAGGGGTAGTGTTGTGGGCTACTATTCCAATGGTCGTGGGATCGAGGCTTGCTGTCTCCACCTGATGAGATGAAATTACATCGAAACGCGTCGTGGTTGTGCAGTGTTTTCGGGTGGGCAACAGCCAATTTCCATCTACTTTTAATACCGTCCCCGTGATCACAGTGATTATGGTTCGTTTCAATGTGAATCACAGTTCATTACATTGAGGTTTCGTGTCGCAGTGCAATAACACAACATGTGGTCTAATTTCAACCCTACAATTTACTTGAAACTGTTAGTTAAAAAGTTTGTTATATCTTTTTACATCTGATTTGATGAGTCAATGCTACTTTTCGACTCAGCGGTCGTGATCGATCAAATTGGCTTCTTTTCTGTTAGTGATCATTTAATTCCGCTGTGTATTCCGCAAATTTAATAACCTTCATACCTCCGATGCGATTACATGATTGCCAAAATAACGGTTGAATAATGTCTGGAATTTTCTAAGGGAAGCTGTTAGCAATAACAGTTTGAAATCATCAATTCCCTACGTAATTTTGGTCGTATATTGTGCCGCATGCTAGTTTTTAAAATTATGAGGGCGCATTGTTAACACCGCTTACCATTGTATCTACTGTTGCAGATCACTGCGGAGGAGAGTTGAGTGGGTCAAATGGATTTTTGTCGTTTCGGAAGCAGCCATCATATCCAGTAGTCTGCGTTTGGCGAATCACGGTAAAGCCAGGGGGAAAAGTGCAGCTCTTTGCACGCACTCTAATTGTGAGTTGATTGCGTTGCAAATCTAGCATTTGAAATGTAAAACCTCTATTCGTGTAACCGGTGGGAATCTAACAGACCTACGAGCTCATGAACTCAAGTGGAACTGCACCTGCCTTTTCATGCATCAACAGACTGCAACCTAGCTACGATGTTTCTGCGACAGTCAGCGCAGACAACATCGCTAACAGTTATATTCTCATGAGTCCATTTAATTGTTCAGTGATACATGCTGAGAAAAAATCAACCGCACCAGCCACAGAAGATGACAAATATATATACAAATGTAAATTAGAGCAATCCAGCGTAAAAATACAAATATCAACTGTCTAGGCATTTTGCACATATTTTGTGTAGCAGTTTTCATTTATTTATAAGTCTAGTGTTTCCGAAAGTTGTGAAATGTTGTGTATTCATCACATGGGTGGAAACCGGTACAATGAGAGTGTACAAACTTTCTCAGAGCCAAAATGGAATGTTTCGTTAACTGCCTCAGGAGGTGGTCTTAGCATTGTTTGAAGAGGTAGGTACAGCACTGAACTATATAGCTTTCAGTTACCCAGCGGTATGTTAGAATGCGGTCTCCAGGGAGCCGTAAGCTTTTTGTGAAGTACACAGCAACTTATAATAGGCGTAGTTTTTTAATGGGAATGGATATTCTACTTTTGTCCTTGGTGGCTAGACTTTGACGCTGTTTTAAGACACGAGTGCATTGTTTTGTCCATGGCTTTCATATATACTCTGTATATTCCAAGACGTAGACGAATCTACTAGTTACTCAACAAGCGCAATAACCGGCACACAAATTTGCTGAAAGTTTTCCTCAAAGGCCACGATTCCTAAATCTGCTGCTTTCGAACATCAAAGCTGATTTCAAGACATTCTTGTGCGATAGCGCCTAAGTTACTTGCACTGCGTATTGGTTTCATGACATGCTACTTAGTAGATATGTTTTGACGAAGCGGCGGCTCACGGTCAACAGCTGCACTTTGCGATTGTTCGGAGCTCGTACGTTCATTAGTAACCATATTAGCATAATTAAAATGGTCATACGTTAGAACCGAACGGTCGCTACTACCAGGTAGAGGATCGCATGTGACTGACTCACCAAATCACTGGGCGTTAGTCAAAATTAATTAAGTGATGGCTTGTTTGAACCGTTGGGTCTGGTTAATTGACGCATACCATTATACAGAATTTTCGTAGTAATAAACTCAACCAGTTTTGATTTGACTGATAAACCACAGAGGGATGCCAATACTACTGATGATACGTTGAAGTTGCAAATTTATAAGAAAATTGGAGTAATTTTTGGAAGCGGCATGTAAGACAACTTGCGACATACATTCATCGCTGTATTCTAGAACCATCTGGGGACTGTAGACTCCTCTTCTTCTGAGATAAACCAACACTACCTTCTAGCTGCAGTGGACAACATATTGCGACGGGAATACAAAGGAAGTGCTTGATATGGGCCTCGAATTTCAGGTACGCTCGGTAGTAGACAGAATGTCCCCGCCGAAAGAATGCCGATCATTGCAACTGAGTGTGTTTAATTCCTGGATCAAATTTGTCGATTGAAAGTC
Source organism: Dicrocoelium dendriticum (assembly GCA_944474145.2). Taxonomy (NCBI): domain Eukaryota; kingdom Metazoa; phylum Platyhelminthes; class Trematoda; order Plagiorchiida; family Dicrocoeliidae; genus Dicrocoelium; species Dicrocoelium dendriticum. Next base: position 49,613 of record CALYDF020001581.1, read on the forward strand.
ACTTTCCATGCCTTTCTGTGACTAACAGAAAACGGCTCATGTCAATGCCCCAGTTTTGGAAGCTTAGAGTAGAGCCCTGGAGCGTTGGCGTAGCAGCATTGGAATTCTTGACGTATTAAGAACTGGGTTCACTTTGACCGACACAATTTGGGTACCCTTGTATGCCTGGTTGGCTGATCTGACGCATCTGACTCTTCAGAGAGTAAAGTCGTTACTGTTTTAAAGAATGAAGTTAACCTTACTCTGGTGGCCCACTTCTGTTGCTGTCGTCGTGCCACGTTTGTAACTCTAATGATACCACCTCGGGCATAGCCGAGGTACCTCCTAAAATGTTGACCCGCTACCGGGGTAGGTTTGGAGGCAACTAGATGGTTGACGTAGGAGACTGCACCGTTTTTCATGTCACAGCAATTTGTGATGTGCTTCCATTATTCACTGTCGTGTTTTGAGTTTCTGGTTGTCGGCACGCTTCAACTCCGGTACACCATGAACCAGTTTAACTTTCTTTATATTTTGATGTGGCGCACTCGCGTCAGATATCAGCTTCCACCTTTCTGCCTATGGCTTGTCAGGAAAAAACCCAAGGACTCACAGGTTGAGGCTTGGTAAGGGAAGATCATTCAGGTATTCTGTTAAGCTAACGGTTTCTGGCATTAGCCGATATTCCGATACTTGCCGACATGATGGATTTCGCAAAAGCTGGGTAGACTAGGCGGACGGCTACTCCGCTTTGGAAGCTAATCTTAATCCAGTGGCTTTGCTCCTCAGACTGTCTGCTAATTGAAAATTTGCTAATGGGTGCTGGGACATTTGGACACATTACGTGCATCGTCTTCTGTTGATATTTGTTGTGTGGTATGTATTGTGGAAACAGATGAAGTCGTACGCAAGAACTTTTATGTGCAACGGTGTTAGTCGTGCCATCTTCAGTGGTCAGTTGTTTTTGCCCATCGAATAACTGAGGTGTTACGCTAATTTCTGTATTATTCGTATTGCCACGCAAAATTTCCTAAGGGGTTGGAGACCGTTCAATGTTCTTCTGTCAAAGCTGATCCTTCCTAATGATGTTCATCCTTCGCCAGACTGTATGAACTTTTTGCTTGTGTATTTCTCTAATTTAAAAATTATATGAGTGGGGATACGTAACACAGTACTCTGTAAATCGAGTTCAGGGAATTTCATTTTACCTACCACTGTATGTTCCTTTTGCTTGGCTGGCAAAGGTGTCATCATTTCGCATCTCCTTATAAGGGTTTTGACCAATCTTAAACATTGGAATATATGAACGTGTATCAAAGAACTACCAAAGTATAAAACACGGAATTCCGTTTATCATTCTAAATAAGAAAATGAGAAGACTGGTATTGTGAGTTGGAACCATTTCATCTTATCTGCTCACACGCAAAGTAACAAGATAAATTTGAATCGTGTGACAGAAATATCGAAGTTTTGAAACTGACACGAAGGAAAATTAGGCAGACGAAGGAATAATAGATCCACAAGCTTGAGGTTAGGGTCATGATCCCAAAGAAAAGTTGTTAGTGCGCTGCTCTCCGTGTATAATCTTACCTTTGCTTCAAATTAGGAATTGTCTGTTTGCGATCACTTTATCCAGCGACTAAATATTTTGTTAGCCTGTTGAAATACGTTTGAAAGTAGGTTTGTTGTCCACTGGTTTTCTGGTCAACATACCTCTCATGCCCATGGCCCAATGCTTCGTATGCACTCTGGTCACACCAATTGTTAACGAAGTTATGTTTAACCCAGTCAGCCGGGATTGCCGCCGTGCCAGCGGGTTTGTTATTGATGCGTCACTTGTAGCACTGGTAGAGCAAATCACAAGAACATGCAGGAAAACGGAAGAATTACTCCAGTGTTAGATGCAGGGAGACAAAGCAAGCAGCAGTTACGCTCTATCGTGCTGCGTAGCTGTATATTATATATTGTCAATAACCTTTTAGGAACTATGTCAAAGCGATTAACAACCTCAATGAAGGAACACAAAAAGCAAGGTTGCACGTGTAGGTATAAACGAAGCATTTACCGAAGACGTTGTTTGTGTGCTGCGTGTCGTTGAACATGAAACGAAAACATAGGTTCCGTAGAATAGAGCCCGGCGATCCGAATCGATTGAGCATAATTCCAATGAGGTGCGACAAACTGGTGAAAAATCCCAGTTAACATAAAGCACAAAATTATACGGCCGATACGAGAGTGTTTCACCCCTAAATTGTACAACTAAAGTCTGTCACAATTTTAGAACACATTTTCAGATGCTGCATCTGCTTATATTGCCAGTAATGGAACTGATTTATGTTGCTTTCTTTAAATTGCACCAGTTGCCAACTCTAGATTGACTAATAACAATGTTATTCTCAACAGATGCCTTCCTACACAGCTCGGTTACGTGTGTTAGACGGAATCAACTGTGGAGGCAATATACTGGCAGAGCTTTCTCTAAATATAAGATTTCCTCAAAACGGCATTCTCTCAAATAGCAATACGATGACGGTCGTGTACACAGATACAGTTAGTGAAACAGCGCGGACAAATATTGATGCCTATTTTTCAGAGGGTAAGTTTCTTTCAATTCACCTGCATCCTTTACTCTAAACAGCAGTTGCTAGTTGTCCTTGGTGTGAACCGTTTACTATTTATTTGCGTCATTTTCACCTGTCGCATTTTTCTATTCAAATATGTCAAATTTGTTGGATGATGAACATGGATCGCCAATCTGCCATATAAATCGGGCGATCAAAGGTTTCATTTCACAGGCAGTGGCTTATACCATGCCAATACGCTGTTGTGAATCTTTGAAAATTCAATGTTTAATGCTAAAACTTAGTGGTTTATTAGGGATGTAATATTTGAAGCTTAACATATATATCAGACTTAAAGATTGGATAGCTGTTTTAGACAGAAAACAACTCCAAATGTTGACCAGAATTTACTAATAAATTTGCCGGTGGAATTTTTCTCGTAGTCCAAGGCTGCTTGCGGCTTAGATGTTTATAATGACTAGTTATTCTACCGAATATTAAGTGGAGTTGTGCGTTTCGTTTTCTTGACATTCGTATGCGTCATGTTTGTTCTTTATAGCAAAAATGTGACCACCGTAATTTCAAAAATATACGCAGCTAACATACTGGCTAAGAAACTGATATAGTAGGTGAAGCCAGGTGGGTCAAACGCATAGGTAAACACAATTTTTTAGATCATGCAATCAGCCGTATTTTTATCCATTCGTTTATCTTCGCACCTAAGTTTAATTTTACGGCGCTTAGTTAATAGATGATATCACGCGGGATTATAGGTAATTAACATCTGTTAATCCACCATAACTTTAACCTAGAAACGGCAACGGCATCTACTAAATTCTCATGGGGAAATCAGTCACTGTACTTAAAGCAAATAACAAAAATACAAAAATAAATGGATCAGCTCTTTGAAGTATTTGGACTGTGGATGGTGAAATCACGCCTCTGTCACGGCTGCCATGTCTGTACCTCATAATTAACACACGACTGTTTTTATAGAGCGAAATAGTTAAGGGCCGTAAATAAATGTGCCCAAGAGATCAGAAACATTCCGTAAGAGCCCAATTCTCTGATGCCATTTTTGATTAGCTTTATGGTTGGTGCTAGCATGTGTGTTTCTCGTGAAGATGCACAGAGTGACCAATTCCACGGATAAATATTGCAGATTTTCGTTGTCCAGCTTACAAGCGGAAGTCCATTAGAATCGTAAATTCTGCCCTCAATGTATAGGTTTTGGAAATGAAGACAATTCTGGACACACAATTCGCAATCCACAAATCCACAGTTTCAATCCCATAGTCTTTTTAATGTTGCGCGCAATTCGCTGTCAATTTGGTCGGATGGCATTCTGTCCCGTTAGCTTATTAAATATGAATAATTGCAGGGATTAAGTTGTATAGCACATGTCTATAAAAAATGAGCATTACCAATGTAGGTTTTAATTTCTTTATAATATAATTTGTTTTCTTTCATAAAGATGATCAAGATCTAAAATGCTCCTGCTACATTTATTTTGTTCGGTGATTTCATCCATAGTATATTTTGTGGATGGAAGTATTGAAGATAACGGAAAAACTGCAGGTTGTGTATATTCTCTATATCCCTATGTCGGCATTGTTAGCTAAATCTTTGTACAAAAGTTGTAGCAACTTTCGACAACTTTCTAAGGATTTTGAGCCAAGCATCGTCATAACTGGACATTAGTCTCGGCCTAAGCTTGTGCAGTTCGTCTGTAGAATTTTAACGTGTGTGAAATAATGAAATTGGTTGAGCAACTACTTGAACGGTTGGAAATTACAGGGAAGGAGATGGCCTAGTGAACAAGGGTGCATACATGCAAGCTAAATTCCATAGTATGCTTTGACTAATAGCTATAAGATAAAGGTACAACCAGAAAACATCTCTATATTTACTTCCATAAGTATCCTTTATATATCGATTCCGAGCACAATTTAACGCAACGGAAATAGCAAGTTCGGAGATAGAAGCTCCGTTTGTTTCTAATAATTGTCTTCCATGTGTACGCTTGTGCCTTATCTTGGAAATGACCAAATGATTGAGAAGGTAAGATGAACCAATAAACAAAGTTTAAAGCTCAGATAGATTTATTTCTTGAGTTCTTTGGGGACATGGGATCTGCGAGATGAGCATGGCCGCAAAAACGTAGAGGTGAACAAAAAAAGTGAAAAAAAACCCCGTGTGATTTTCCTGTGTATCTACATTTGAGCCAAACATTTAGACCGGCCGGATAATTCCTGCAAGATATTCCGCAAACAAATTTAAAAATGGGAGAAGAGAATGTTTTCACAGGTGAAACGGAATTCTGTTATTTCAATTGTTCTCATGAACCGTTTACATTCACCCGATGAAACTCTCTCGTCTTGTCGAAAATGAAGACAATATGTAAGGTCATCCGGTTCTTGGGAAAATAATCAATTGCCTCGCCAAGGTAGGGTGAAGCTGCTCGCAAGTAATGCTTGATTGCATAAACGGGGATTCTGCTGCCAAATACCTGAAGACTCGGCAAACAAAAGCAAGCGGGCATTGCTCTGCAACTTAATTATTTAAACGAATCACGAAGAACTTGTCACGTAGTGAAGTCCAGGATGCGCTTCGCATTGGAGCTAGCCCGCAGCTTGGGACCGTTAGGGACTATGTTTCGTGGAATTAGCTCTGAAATCCTAGTGGATAGACTACTGTGACTGCGGTCAACAAATTGCTAATACAAAATGTGGAGAAGATAAAAACAGGATGCGATATCTTAAGCGTCTGCTTTGTCCAAGTGCTATAACATCTGTTCGGCCGCATACAAGCGTTTATCAAATGCTTGGTGGCGGCGGTGCCAAAATATTCCTTTAAATGGATCCCTTTAAAACGGCAGCGCTAAGAACCCTTGAAAAGTTATCACGTGGTCAACCCGGTGTTATAGCACCAAGGTAAAACGTTGCTCTGTAGAGGCAACACAGACAAGCCACACCCTCACTGTACCGCCACTTGATTTTATCTCTTCTAACGTACTTATGGTTGGAAGTATATTGGTCGTACTGAGAGCAGTCTGTCCAGTAAGATTTTTGAGCAAATTCAATAAAACATACGCTAACGATCCAAAACTTCCAGTTATTTCCAATACGATATACATCCTGGAATTACGTGCCAGCTTCCTCTTGGTTCGTTTAATGTAATTAGCCTAAAGCGATAAACCCGACTGCTTTGATTTGTCGAGGATTCATTAATATGGCGGTCAAATCACAATTTATGCAAGCATGCTGTATCTACGATCAGTCTCGTCTTGGTAAAGTTGATGCTCGTTTTCCTTGAACCAAATGAGCTTGGAAACTGATTCCCTTTGGTAAGCAAAGCGATGCTTCCACGGTATATTTGTAAACCGCTGAGGAGAGCGCGAGAAATAGTTGAATTCAGCGGATCCTGTAAATACTTTTAGTCTTACTGTTTTGACATCCAGATAAGTATTGCAGCGTGATAGATGTTTGTATACATTTAATACTTGGCACATCCTCTTACGCCAACGGAAGTCCACAACTTATTGACAACTACAATATGCAGAAGGCGATTACTAAACACGATTAAACTCTCCTTATTGAAGTAGAACCTCACACGTCTACCATTAGATAAAACTGCTAGCCATGCCTGGCAGATGATCGATTCAGGTGTGTTCTTGATCCTTCCATACCCGGCGCAGCACTTTAGGGTAAATGGACACTGCCACTCCCTACGTGCGTAGGGCCTAGGCCATTCGTTTCCCGACCAACTTTGTGTACACAAGGAGACCAAACGCTTTGCTGGAATGAGAAGCACGTGTCCAGTTCAACGTAACCGGCGCATAAAATTACACAAATTAGTGGACAGCAGCGTCTGTTTGATTTTAAAATACTTGTATATACTTCGTTATTTCTAATGTGCTTTTATAGTCGTGATCAAAAGTTGCTCCGAAGACAGAAATGATTCAAAGCAGATACCCTTTAAACACTGCGTAGATAAATCTCCAGTCCTCTTAACCCTACGACAAGACCTCACGCACCTTATAATTATATACTCTATCATTAAGGGAGAGAAAGATGGTAGGCCGACACCAAAGTTGTTGGAGATTGGCAAAAGCAACCTGAGCATTAGAGACGCAGATAGACCTCATCGGCGTAACCGTTTGTGTTGACCCAGTTTGCGAGTTTAATCTATTTAAAACCCATTTCAAAATATGCACCAAGACGCGTTTTGGGTTCTTTTGGAAGCAGCTGTATGCAGGTTGGTTTGCTAATGACTAGCGAACTGTGCAAATTTTTTACAGCCGAGCTAAAAGGAAGTTTACTGATAGGCAATCTTATACCACTGATGGTAACAAGACGGACGGAATTCCGCCATACACGAGCACAGCAAAGAACTAAATGCAGATGTATTGCAGAAGGTAAATCGTAGAAATTCACCGAAAAATACATCAGTATGGTACGGTTAACTGAGTAGAACTCGGTTCGGAAGTCCAAGAAGAAAAGCAATTTCAACCGCCGGACATTGGACGTCCCTCGGGCATTTGGCGGATCACAAATTATTGGTCCATACAGTCCCTGGCGATGGATGAAGCAGCTTGTTCCTTACTTATATTCTTTTAGAGAAATATCTGGATCTTCTTGAAACCTGTACGGCGTGCACTTCGAAAGCAGAGCAAATTTGACTAACACGGCTATAATTGGCGCAATATATCCGGGTAGTCTTATTATAGTCGGGAATGATATATGCCTGTCCTCAATTGAGAGGAAGTATGCCAGTTAACTAAATCGCTTGGATGACGGAAGTTAATTATGCACAGGTGATAAGCTTCAACGCTCTACAGGATCTGCCTGAACCAGTGCCTTGTGGTGTTTAGAAGCCAAAGCTCATACGTTAGTTACGTGACGGTGAAGCTTCCATAAACAAAACAGTCCTGTGGGTTACGGAGTTGGAAGTCGTTGGTGTTGCAAGTAAAATTAACTGCTACTCGAAGTGCTCAGCGAAGCACAACAGTGACGTCTCGGGCTGTGAATGAACACTGTAGTGGTTGCGCACAAGGCTTCGCTTATGGTTAGCATTTTGCATCCAGTTGATGGTTTGGGAGCAGCCCATTAGAAAAATTCTCCCAGGTGGTCAATTGCTTCGTCTCAATAAACTGCCATGACTTTCCTCACGGAGCTCCTCTGGCGTCGTGGATAATCCTATGTGGTGAATTATATCCACTTCTAGCGGGAATCGCTCAAACTTACGGAGAAGCTAGAGAGGTCATGGAGAGCTTTAGGGATTAAAATGAGTACCAGTGAACACACAAACCTATACCGCGTTGTCATGCATATGATTGCGGTAGTTTGCCGAGTGTTTCGCAATCCCAAACTGCAAAGTCTTATTAACGCAGGAGGAAAGTCTTCCTGAATGTCACTCAGCACACTTGAGACGGAAGGCTTAGTCACATCGATCCTAATTCGGAATGAATACTATGTGCTACAAAGATATCCGGATGTTTTAGGGCACATGTGTGCGTGATTCTAGGAGAGTTTTACACAATAGATCTATTAAAAATCCTTGGCATATCTCGCCTGTTGGCAGCCAAAAAGAGTTGATGTCATAATACTCCCATGCTTAACAAGGTGACGGGGGTCAGTAGGTTGTAAAATGGTGGCAGGATCGCTGAGTGATGCTGAAGTGGGCAATGCCATTTCCTGTCCTACTTATACCATTGGTATTTTAACGTCCGAGTTCATATTCGTCGCATGTAAGCCTGTCAACTTGTGCGATATATCCGTAAGGTACTACGAATTCTGTGGGCGCTTCAGTTGGAAATTTTGGTAGCTTTAACAGTTAACTCATCGTTTAATGATTCAAGTCTAGAATTTGGTATATCACAAAATCCTGAAATGGATAAAACATCTGCCGGCTCTGCACCACGAGGACGGTAGTCAAGTACCTGGTTGAATCGCACCGAACCGGCCATCCACATTGATCAAGTAATGTCGCCCCGCCTCATCACATGCACTGAACGTAATTCCTGCCCTGGCAAAACCAGCGGCTTTGGCTTTGAAGTCTCCAGATGGTCACAATGTGAAAACGTCAGCGGAATTCGAAAAGAACAAAATGAGTCTTAGGGTATGGTCAGGGTTCTGTAAACGGGTCTACTTAGGACAGCAAATACAGATAAGTATAGTTAGTATAGTACTAACGGGAGCTGTTTTTGAACTGATCAAATTAATATCCAAAAGTTGAAGTAAACATCCTGGCTTGGGAAGGAAACGCTTGGATATTATATCAAGGCGTTTGATTGTTATACCGTCGAACGTAAACTCCTGAATCGTGCGGCGAGAACTCCCGGGAATTCAGCAAGATACCGTGGACTGGGAATCGGAAGTGGTTTAACATGGATGGAAGGTTGCACAAATCTGGAACAAGGTCGATCTGCAGTGGTACGGTAGGATATGGTGCAATGCAGTCTCACATATACGGTCTCCAGCACCTCGGGCGAATTTAGCATTTATGGAAAGCAGATAGAGCGAGGATAGGCTCCTCGTAACATAATTCCATAGGTTTTGTGAGCAAAATAATTCTTGATCTCCCAGGCTTAGGAACAGAGTTGACTATGAGGACCTCATCAATTGTTGGAGCAAAAGTATCTGACCGGCAAGAATCCAAGTTGCTTAATTTATACCACGAAATTTATGAACAGACTAACAAATCGAAGATAAATCGGCATTTGTGGGGAACCAAAATTATACTTCAGACATGCAGCCAGGAAACTTTCCAGGACGGTCAAAGACACTCTAACACACGATGCATGCTGAAAACCGATGCGCCGTCATGGTGTTTAGCTTATGTAGAAGCTAGTGGTTAACAATGTAAATCCTCCTCCCTATGCTGTGTATTCACTTTTGCTTACAAAACTGTGTGGTCACTGACCATACAGCTAGTTGCAATGATGTTTGCACAGCGCTATACTTGCTCATGCGGTACAAAGCAAAGAAGCACGTGACAAGCCCTTAACCCACTGCGTTTTGAGACAGTATTGTTGATTATCTGCGACAGTTTATTCTTCTCGACTATGCACAAACTAACATTATTCGCCGTTATATCCTTAAGGAAACTTTCCCAGAAATGGCACCAATAGACGCCTGCGAATGAGTGTAACTATCCCGAATCAACCAGTGTTGTATTCTCTTTCGAGACCGGTTCTGAGGATATTCAACGTCAAAAGGGAAATAAAACGCTTATTTTGCCCAAAGATTTTATTTCGATGCAAACCGTAACGAAGGGACTTTCGCGCATAGAGTCTGCAAGATGAAAATAATCAATGTGTTAAACGAAGCTAAGGAAGTTCGTGTCACGAAGTAAATGATATAGCTGTCGACCAAATGGACAATGCGTTATGTACGGTGTGCACTGCTTTCCGGCTAGATTGGCTTCTGGTTGAAGCGAAATTCCAAATTTCCTTTGGATATATAGACGTGAGTTCAGCGTCTGACTTTGAATTATCATGCATAAGGTTCAAACAGTATGTGGCACATGGATGGCTGTGCACATATCACGTACTAGCATTGTGCGCCTAATCAATGCATGCGGAAAGCTTTTCCAACCAAAGCACAAAAAATGTTAAAAGAACGCGACGACTACACTTTGTATAAAACTGAGTTATTATCATATGTTTCCAAAATGTAGTAGCTGGTATTTTATAAATGCCTTTACAAATATGAAAATGTCATAAAAGACAAATGCATAAATTGCCTGTAGGCTTTTGGCCAAAAACTACAGGAAGCACTTGAGTCCGCGATCAAACGTCGGATATAAAATAGAAGATACGGATGCAGGATTCCAACAAACCAATAGTTAAACCAACTCACAGAGATCCTTATCTTAGCCAGCAGTGAAGAATGGACCAAAAGTTATGGCGCTGACCTTTCAGTGCAGCTGAAGTCGATGTCCTGTTCAAAAGGGCTCAAATGTATCGTCATATATGCTCAAGATAAACATTAACGAACAAGCTTACAACACGCATTGAAATCAAACGTTATGCCAGAGGAGACTCAACAAGAAATTCGACAAATAATTGTCCCGGTGTTAACTCGAAACGAAGTCAACCAGATTCTGTCCAAGAAGAACGAGTGGCCCTCAGAAACCTAAAATTGGAAGATAATTTTTATCGTTCCAGCGGATAAAGGACGCAGGAGAATGATAGTGCATAAACTGGAGTACGTTAGTAGGGCCATATGGCTGCTGTGAGTCACAACTACATATCGTGCAATCGATCATGATCCCAGTTCAAACCTGACCAACCAGATCAACGCAACGCCGACGAATTTACAGGCAAGAAATGAGATAGTTGACCTAGAGCGATGGACAGTGAAAGTCGACGATACAAACATAGCGCATTGTTATGCATTACCCAAAGTGAATAAATATGTATTCCTCTTCGGACCAATCATCTCAAGTCCCGGAACGCTATGGTATATATTAGCAAAGAATTTATGACGTTAACTCTCCTTATTGCCGATCCGAACATAGCATCAATAGTGCAGATCAATGCCTCAAAAGGATGCAAGATGTCAAGAGAAAAGATGACGATATTATGCTTAGGGACAAGTCCAGGGTAAAGAATATTTTTTGGTAAAGTCTCTTCAGACGCAAACAATCACATAACGCTGCTTGTGTGGGGAGAGCGTCAAACCGGGCTGGCATTTGTTATTAAGGTATACACGATTATGTGCCTACCATCCGGGTTTAACTGTCGCTGCTGGAGAATTTCACTTCGCAATGGTGTTCAGCGACGTTAGGCTTGTATGAAAATCTAAACCAGACTTTTGGGGAGCATGTGTAATTGAATAAGCTGAAAATAGAAGTAAGGAGCGAAGGAAATTACTTAGGTCGCCTAACAACTAAACACCGCAATAGGTTTTTCCGAATAACTTGGAACGATATGTGTTTAACCTCTGCAGAGTTGTAATAAACCCGGCATATTTGGAGGTGTTCTCATTTGACCCCAGGTTTTGTATTCCAGGTAAAATCAGGTAGCTTTAGATGCACAATTTGAAAGTCTAATGTTAAAGACGAGATATTTGCTTCCAACATCTGGTGACGTTGAGAACGCATAATAAAATCCAGTGAATAGATATCATGAATATAAGATTACTAAGCCACCATGTAATGGTATTATAAAAGAGGAGCAAAATTAGCCATGTAAAAAGTTAAACAACGAGTAAATTGCCTCTAGGCCAGAGAAGATATACATCATATTGCGCAAATATAGGGTGGATTATATCTGTAAACTGCAGCACATCCTCAGTGAAAAAGGTATGTTCCAGAGGCTTATGGCGGGAAAGGAAAAAAACAGGGGAGTTAGAGAAACGGTTGAGCGGCTGCCTCAGGCGAATGATGCAAGGCAAACTTAGCATTAACAGCGAATTCGAAAAGCTGCAACCTTCAGGTGGACACAAATTGTGACTAATTGGCATTCGGAAAGTTCACAAGGAAGGAGCCCAAATGCGTCTATGGACATGGTGTGAAATTCCCGAGCATTTATTGACCAAATAAATAGCAGTAACTTGCAACCGTTATGGTGTGTGCCTTGCATTTACTGCGTAAGAAACACTTTTGAAACCATTGGAAATCTAACTGAATTTAACTTTGCTGAGCAAATGTTATTCTTGAAGGGAAGCCTCTTGATTTGACTGCGTAATTGCTTGATAAGATTGTCGCTGGAACGGTTGGAGCACGCCTACGATAACGGCGTGTAACGATGGCCAATCGAACGGAGTTGCGCTGACCTGATGACGTTAGCTTAGCCGGTGAGACGGAAAGTGAGCGAGCGTGTGAACGATCCTAACCGCACTTGTTCGGATAAACGCTGAGCCATCGGAACGGACGCACAAGAACAAGGGCCACGATAGACGGGCGCTAATGACTTAGAGGCGAAAGCTGGCCAGCTAACGACGCACACAAACCCACGTAACTCGACTGACTCGCAAGTAAAACGAAGCTGAAAGGATGTCATTCGTTACTCTGAGGGCTAATTACCACCAACAATGGGTGAATCACAGCCAATGTCATGGGTCATTAAGTAAGGGAAAATTTATACCATGACGAGATGGTAGTTTGTAAAAGGCCGTTGTCAAAATGTGCGTAGTCTGGCCGGGTCTCGGAGTGGCTGATCACTGCTACCTTGTGGGTAGGAATTGGACCCCGCTTCCCACAGCCATTCTGTCGGGGTTACTGGCGCGTATTTGCGGTGATTTTTGACGGGCTTTCAACACCTAGCTTTGAAGAGAGAGCGCACCGCTTCTGGCGAGGATTGACCTGAAGGGATTTTGGTGACCTCCGGATTCTTTCTGTTCGTCGGCAAAGTGGGCTTTCGAGACTCGGCGGCGATTGTTTGGCTTCGGCCGTGGTCTCCCGTTGTGGAGCCATTCTAAATGTATCCAGCGGGAGGTGCAGCCGCAGGCTCACGGGAGAGCTGGCACGCTTGGAGGTTTCTTCGTGGTGCGGTCAAAGTTGATTGCGATGGTAAACCCACGCGTCATTACCAACGGAGACGTCATGCAGCATGTCACCTGGCCTGGCCGTCAGTGTTGATTCGATCCAGCGTAGATGACCTGCTCGGTAATCGCGAGCGTAGACCGGGGCTCTAACGACGAATGCTTTGTGCTTGGTGCAGACACCAGAGTGACTAGGTGGCTTCTCAGTCGGAATGATCGCTTCTTTGGTGGTGCGTAGCTTGCGGCCCATCAATGCTTTAGCTGGTGACTGGCATCCTGGCTTAGTTAAATTCGGTGTGGACAGGTACGAGGGCAGGAAGGCTTAAAGACACTCATTCAAATTCAACTGCTTGCGAGCTTCCAAAAGCATACCCTTGAATGTGTCGACAAATCGCTCCGCTTGACCATTGGACTAGGGATGGTAAGGCAGTATGCGGAGGTGTTCGATGCAGTGTCGGCGACATAAGTCTTCGAAGATGGAGGAGGTAAACTTGGTACCATTTTTCGGACACCAAAACCTCGGAAAGGCCATGTTGATTGAATATACGTTGGAGACAAGCCAGAGTGGCGGATGCGGATGGTGGGTTGACTGCAACCACTTCTGGCCATTTGGAATAGGCGTCGACCAAATCAGATAGGAAGTGCCATCGATGGGACCAGCGTAATTTATGTGCAGTCGGGACCACGGTTTTGCTGGCGGAAACTAAGGCATCAGTGATTGGTGTGGTGGCAACTTTGAGGCTTGTAAACAATCCTGGAACACGAAGGCGGACAGACTGTCTTTGTCGGCGGTTCTGTTGTTTTGTACTGTCGGAGAATGTACCGCATTGCAGATGGCCCGACGAGGAAGATCGGCCGAACCAAGGGTTTCGAGCCAGTCAAGAACAAGCAGGTTGAACTTCGCCTTTGTTATGTAGCAGTTAGTGTTGAACGTGGCGCAACAGGAGGAGACGGAGTATTGCAGCTGCCCAGTTAATTGCACGCGACCACCGCAGATGCACGTGGCAGACTGGGAAGTCGGTTCAAACGGTGGCTTGCCAAGGGATCGCCAGAGATCCTCGTAGATGATCATGATGTCCGACGCAGTGTCCAACTGCAATCGAACCGACTGACCGTTGATCAAGACGTCAAAGGATTTTTCCGATCCGCAGCGTTGATTTGGCACGTGGCTAACAGGCTCAGGGAGCTGCCAACCGGACCAGGGTTGGGTGTGCTTCTGGGTCGGAACCTCTTCTTTGGACCGCGGGTGTGGGCCAGCCCAGTTTTGGCCCCCTTGGGAGATGCAGGATGGCAGAAACCATCCCGGTGCCCAACCCTGCCAAAACCTTGAAAACGATGCTGGCGGAAATTGCAGTCGCGGTGGAAATGCTAGGCACCACAGAATCGGCATGCGTAAGGTGGGGATTTCGCTCGGTCGAATTGGGTGGCGCGCGCGAATTACTGCGCTCTCGGTGCTATGAATGCCTGGACCATACCAGGTGCTGAGGCGCTCTGGATCATTGCGGAGTCGTGCTTCAGATTTAGCAGCGTTTGACACTGCTCGGCCAGGTTATGGAGTGTGACTGAGGTATCCTGTTGTAGCTTGGACAGAAGGCGCGTCCGGATATCGGCATGGTGTGGAAATTGGAGGCCAGGTAATTGGATTGGTCCTCGGTGAGCGAGCCAAGTTGAAAACGTTGTCATTCACGGTTTACCAAGCCTGCGTACTTGATGAATTGTCGGCATCACGTTTGGCCAGCTGCAGACACTGACAACGAGCATTAACCGGAGAGGAGAGCTCGCCAAAAGTCCGTGACAAAGTTTTGACCATCTCGTCAAAGTTAACTTCGCGTGGGTTCCTCGGTAAGATAATGTTGGTGTAGCGCTTGTGTTCGAGCGTACCAATTTTGCGCAGAAGCACGCGGACCTTCCACGCGTCGTCCTGGCAAGCTCATTTAAAGGTGAACAGGTCCTCGTACCACTTGTACCAGGATTCGAATGTTACCCCGGCCTTGGCGCAGTGAAGGAATTCACTGATGCTGCTAACCACATGACGCACACAAACTCACGTAACTCGACTGACTCGCAAGTATAGCGAAGAGGAAAGGAAGTCATTCGTTACTCTGAAGGCTAATTACCACCAACAATCGACGAATCACAGCCATTTTCATGGGTCATTAAGTAATGGAAAATTTATACCATGAGGAGATGGTAGTTTGTAAAAGGCCGTTGTCAAAATGTGCGTAGTCTGGCCGGGTCTCGGAGTGGCTGATCACTGCTACCTTGTGGGTAGGAATTGGACCCCGCTTCCCACAGCCATTCTGTCGGGGTTTCTGGCTTGTTTTGCGGGGATGTTTGATGGGCCCGAAACATAATATTTTATCTTTTGATGCCCAGTCACTGTGTTCCTACCTTCCTATTCTCGATGTGGTGGATTTCTTTTGCCAATTGACCCGGAAACTGCCAATCGACTCAAGTTTCACAAGGAAATTTTAAGAATATGCTGCTTCGCTGAACTTTAAACGTTCGATTTAACTTTGACCATCTAATTGGCTTAGTGGCCGTAGGATCTCTTTTGGGGCCTTTGTAAGCGGATAACTTTATAGAGGAATAAGAACGTAGCCCACTCTGAGACCACATATTTTGATCTGAAGTTTACTTAGAATATGTCGATGACAACTTTGAGCTTGGGAATCCGAAAAGCATGCGAAACAGTTGCTGAAAGTCTTCAACGACACACGCAAGAATCTATGTTGCAACTTTAAACAGAAAACGTGCCTTAAAAGTCATGCGCAACTCGGATGTCTCAGGTAGCGAGGAAGTGCTCAGAAACATAAGTGGACCGGGCAGTACACCAATTTTTACAAACGCAATGCCTTTACTGCACGAGTTTATTCCAATCCTTTACCATTAGGGCGCGCATTATTTGCACTCTGGATACCGTCAACGAGTATCCAATCAAATCAGCAACACCCTAAGAGGAAATAAGTACTCCGGTAAGTTTAACATGACGCACCTGAAGGAAAGAAAGCAAATGCCATCAAGAAACATTGCTCCCAAGAAACATATTTTCATGCATTTAGTCTTTATATGTGAATCTGCATCTGCTATCTTTCTCGATATCTGAAAGATGTTATGGAGAAAGGTTATTAAGCAGCCCGCTTGAGAATTGTTTACCACAACAAGCTATTTCTTGCAAAACCCATTAAAGGTAGCCTGCAATGTTTGATCAGTTCAACGCTCGTTTATCAGTATTCATGTAAATATGGCTCACGATACATGGGTCGCATAACGAGAGGCTTTTCATATAGGATTCGCGAGCACATCCTGGTACATATTTATATGGGGAAAATGAGGTCCTCAAACAGCTCCATCTTGTCGCAACTCATTGAATGTGGCCATGTTGCATCTGCAAATGAGTTCAAATTCATCCACTTACTATATGAAAGCTTGTTGTAAGGATCCCAAAAGCAACTCTAGTTTATGGACGAGGCCATTTACAGACTCCAACTTAAGCCGGAATTCTGGGTAAGAAAGGACTCCTACGGTCGAGACTACTACTGTGTTTAACCGATTGTTTTATTTAGTTACCCATTTGTGACCTTAAGTATTTACCTTAGACTGCTAAAGTTGCGGTTTTAAGGTTCCTTTAATGCACTTTGTTAGCCATCTTTAGCCGTCTTAATCCATCCATTTTTACTGTTAATAAAACTTAGAAATCAATCCCCGTCCGATTTTTCGCTATACCCACAGCATCGGCGTTTATTTAAAAGTTTGGGTCTGAAGAGAGCTTACTGAAATGAATTGCTTAATCTGAACTAATTTCTAACCTTGATTCAGGTCAACGAAACAGGGATAGTTGCTTTGCTGAAGAACCGCATTGCCTGTGATTCTTTATAAATTATGTTCTCATTTGACGTCATTGCACTTTTCAGTTTTCTCATTTACGAAATTGCTAATGAAACCATGGTAGTGCTACTTCAGAATCAGCTAAGCATTACAACAATCACACTACCCAAGCATTAAAAATGGTTCCTACTTTGGTGGACAGTTATGCTATCAGCTGAAAATTATCCAATGGGATACTCAATACCTGGACTTATTGCCCAAGTTTTGATGCAGTAATTGGAGCGCACTGTACCGCCATCCATCAGTTTAACTATTTAGATAATTCATGTGCGCGCCACATTTATCATCATAGAACGAAACGGAATACGGACGACGCATGAGTTGTTCAACAACGATCACATTATTATAAATTTTACGGTTGAATTGGAGAATGACAGTATGTTGGCACGTATGGATATATGGGTAACAGGATCACCGACGGGACATTACACACATCCGTATAGCAAAAGAATATGCTGTTCAGATATTAAAATATTACAGCAACCGCCCCATGAACCAAAAAGGAGCTGCGCTCAAAGTTCATTCAAGCAAGCGGCAACCAACTACAGAACAACAGCATTGTGAAGGCTAAAAGAAAATCATCTTCATGAGTACTTCCAAAGTACGGTTATGCGAAAAGCATCATCAGAAGTAGCTTAAGGAAACGAAGACTTCACCAGCAACAACAGCCATGAGAGCAAACAAAAAAACGAAAGTGCTGCCGTGGATAAATAATGTTTCTAAACTGACAGGACGGTTGCTATAGTTACCCGAAATTTCGGTCTCCCAAAACCAAGTGCAACAGTAGGAAAACTGATTTCCAAGGCTAATGATAAAGTGTATGAGATTAATCACAGTAATTTTAGCTTCCAGATAAGATTCAGTAAATGTGATAAGATCTAGATTGGAAAAACTTGTAAAGAGCTGCGTAAACGCATCACCGAGTTCAAAGCCGCTGTAAGAAAACAGGAGGCAATTACGCTGGATAGTGTACATGAAAATCGAGATGGTCACTACTTTGATCTGGAAAATGTGGACATTCTGGCACATGGATGTACAAAACCTGCAAAGAGACCTCCTGGATTCATGGTACTCCACAACTAATTCAATTAACCGGCATATTGAACAGGACACTGAAAGTGAAACATTACGGTCAAGGGACGGCCACCAAACGGATAAATCCGGTGGGTCAGCAAACCAGACAAACGGCATGAACGACATATTTGAGCACTGGATACAGCAGGCAGCCAAAAGACACAAGTCGGAGTGTTCAATGTCAAAGGTCAACTATGTGTCCAACATGCTTAGCACGATCAAATGTCCCAGCCTAATGGGTTTTTGATTTCCCGACCAAACATGAGAACAGATAGAAGCTCAAGCACACTCTCCTCAGGGCTTCCCGAAGCTACGCTGCTGGTTACACGCTACACAGTAAAGAACTGTGAATGCCATCTCGATTGATAAAGGAACGTTTTTAACATGCTGCTAAGCTTAGCGTGTAGTTGGGTATTCACTAAAAGAAACTGAGTTACCAAGTTTTGTGCTTATTTCGTTTCACCTCTGTTACGTTGGAGAAAGCATAGTTAAATTTTAACCAAATGCTTAGTTTCTACGCCAGGCAATAGACAGTGACACAGTACAAAACACTTAACTGCTAGGAGCAGCAGGTAAGTGAGGTATGAACTTCACCTAGGCAAAATACAAAGCATGATTCCTGTTTTTGCCTCCGACTTTATTGTTGACATTCCTGAAAGTTCTGATAATTCTCACATTAAAGGAGTTAATCCAAGGATAAAGAAGCCGATGGAGAAGGAATGCCGAAAATCAGAATTTGTTTTAAAATAGGAATTTGATAGTTTAATCAAAATGTTAATCTCAATTTATAGCGAAGTTGGTGCAGAGACTCCTTGCGAGCAACAGTAAGCATAGAAATGAGAAAATAATATTTGCGCGAATCAAGTTCTCAAAGAATAATAGGATACATTAAAAATAAATAGCCGACGCTTGAGCAAAAGGAAAACAATTACGTGCGCTTAAGTGCCTGAAGAGAACAAATAGAGAATACCTGTGCAGCTGACATCAATTGAGAATGGCGTATTGCAACAGGCAAATGGCTATGATAAGTGTTAATACAGGTGTTTTGGTTATGCCCAAGCTTACGTTACATAAATGAAGCTACTGACGTGAATTCATAGATAGCAATGATGAATTGGTTTGATGTTTCAAATGAAGCTTCAAAACAAACGCTTTGCACGTATTCGCTTTCACAACACTAATTAAATTAGATTGCGTTTGTACAATATCTATTATTTTGAGTTATAACAAAACCATTTCATTTGCTGATTATGCCTAATCTCAGTGAGTGTTGTGTTCACGAAAATGACGCGACACCCGTTACTACGGGAGCGAATAAACACCAAATAAATTGAAAGTGCTCCTTTTTTAGAAAATCATATTGCCTCTCTTCGACTCTTGATAATACTGTATGCTTCCATTGAAACAGTGGGCGCAAGCCAGCCTACTTTGGCTAATATTTTACCTTATGCAACTCCAAAAATGACTGTATCTGGAAACGTTGTCATTCAAGTATGTGATTTATCCGTCCATAACGTGTAAATATTTAACTCGAATGATATATGCCTACGCCGTTGTTGATGAACAGGTGCGGGTAACTCGGGCCGTTGACAGTGCCATGGCATATCGCCAACATCTATTAATGTATCTATGTCAGATTTATATGTATTAATTCGGTTTTAGTTCATCACGGTCCACTCTTCGTCGGTCGGCTATGGCTAGTCTGGAACTGCACCAGATTCTGGCGTTTCGACCATTTTGGTCTCAAAGGTGCAACTTCGAGCCGACTACTGCTGGTTTCCGCCCGCTTGACTTCCGGATACCAGCAGACAGTTAACTTTGCAATGGGTGACAGCCGCGGACTAGAATGATTGATAGTTGACTATGATATGGACGGGCTTACATTCAACTGCAATGCCAGTAAGGAACTGGCGCTTGGGGCTAATTGTTACCCCCTGCACACTTCAATAATTGTACGGCAGTTGAAGACGAGAGGGGCTATATCACAGTCCATCGTCAATTATTTAGTTTGGCGGACGTCGCCCATGGCCAAGTGCCACTAACTGTTTGCAGCCGGAATTAGAGGGGCTGGGATCAGGCAGAGATCCACTGAAATGCGTACCACTGACGAGACCCAGAAGGTCAAATCACCGGCGGCTGATACATTTCCAGTCTCGCCAAATCATGAGGGCTAAAATTGGAGGGTGCTGAACATTCTTTAATCGTACGAATCCTACCAGTCATTAATAAATCTTAAACTTAAAGCTTACAAACCTCCAGTATTGAATCGTACACATCAAATTCCTATAACGAGAGCCAGTTTCGGCTAACTGTGCATAAAGTAAACTACAGCGTCTTATGGCAGTGTATGAGAAGTGCGCGGAAATACATCCAAAAGTAGGTGTTTCGCGCAGTCGCGAAACGAAAATAAATGACGGTTGGCTTGTCAAAAACTTGGCTACCTATAATAAGTTCAAATTAGAAAAGGTTTCATGAACAGGAAATATATACTAAAGCGATAACAGTAGCACAGACCCTGGATATTTCGAGGAAAATATAACACCAGGATGCAGGATAATAATTAAAAATAACCTCACAAAAATTACAAAAACACAAATGTTTAACGCAACAATAAGATAGTATTGATAAATAGAACAAAGAGATATGAAGTGTCTTAAAATAGTCGAAAACAAATACTGGTATAACAAAACGTTAGAAGCAAGGAAACAGGCGAAGCGTAATGACACTTGTGTGATTACCCAACACCTAGCGCCATTTTCCCCACAAATGAAATCTAGGAAACACTTAAAATTCAGTAAGCAAAACATCGTATCTACAAGGTGTTTGCTTCCACAAATAACCCCCACCTTGGTTTTAAATAATACGTATATTCATTCATCAATTAAAAAATGCATGGGGACAAAGCGGCTTACCAAATTAGCTAAGAAGGTGTTGTCCAATAGCGTAAGCTGTACGAAAGTCGTCGTTTGGTTTGTTCGCTTTTCTGAAGCATACTTTATTTTCCCAAATAAGTGCCGTTTGCGGAATGGCAATAACCGTCACACATAAGCGAACGTCAACGACATGATTTACCTAATATATTAGAAAAAAACTGGGAACAAATTTCTATAATATTTAATGTGACCACAATCTGATTCAAAAGCATTTAGTAATTAGTGTCTCAATATTAAAAAAATTGAAAGCAAAATACATCTTGTAACAAAGTTAGTGTTATAAGAAAGACACAGGAAATGCAAAGTAAGAAAGTAACAGGAAACACGCCAGGCGAAAGCAAAAATAGCACTAATTTAAATGCACAATGATCCGGTAATATTTCTTAAAGGCCACCATCCGCTTGGGAAAAAAATTTAAATGAAAAATTCCGAATATTGATTGCCGGCAACTGCTGAAACCTGCCTTCAAAAAATGGGAAACAGGAACTTAAAATCAATGTTCAACATTGACAATGAGTTGTTTTTAAAACCACCACATCTACAATGCTATCTATTTTCTTATATCTAGTTTTAACGGAGGTCACCACAACCACTGGGATGGGTAAAACGCCAATCAGGACTGCCCCAGATAGCACGATGAATCCCATCGATGGAGGTGAGTGTTATTTGCTTCCAAATTTTTTAAACCATCGAGCGTTAAAATCTATAGGAAAATTACGTCTACAACAAAAATCACATTCTGCGATGGTGCAATCAATTTGCATCAACCAACCGGCAGAAGACGACGGCAACATTTGCTGGGAAATTGCATCCAAACGTGCGTTATGAAAGTGGTGTCCTGTGCTTCACCACAGAACATTTTCCAATCTGCCTTCATAGCCAGTTGGTCACTGAACATATTTAATTACCAACATCATCTACCGGGCCTGCTTTGACTGATTCCTCTCAAGGTTAGATTAGATTACTCATAACGGATCATGATGAAGCCAGATTAAGTAAAGCTACTTAGAATAACTATCATTTTCTTACTTGGGACTCTTACCACACGACGACTGTTGTGTTCCCCTTTAAAAATAATCCCATAGACATTCGCTGTTTGCAAGTTTGTGGTCATTTCAATTGGAGACGTCATTTAAACTTCATAATCTGAATCTGCAAGTAATCACCAGATAGTAATGTAGCAAATTGTAGTTGAATTTTCAACAATTATCTTTAGGAACCGAGATACCTCAGTCAAGATAGCAGAGAAATTCTTTTACAATATTTATACCTATCTTGTAATGGAGTCCCTGATTTAGCCTTCAGTTCATCAATATTCTCCAATGAATCCCTCTGTTGTAAGTATACCAGCAGTGCTTAGTTGCACCAGCATACAAACAGAAGCAGTCGCAATTTCAGAACCCGTTGCTGTCACACTTACATCTTACGGTGAAGTAAAATCAATAGCAATTACAAAGCGTCCCATCTCAACGAAAACTACATACGAAAAGGTTGGTCACGTTAAGGAATAATTTTACATTGTCTCTGTAATGCGTTTATATTTACCCAACATGCAGTCAATCATATCGCCACTATTTTCATCTGCTTACAAACCTAATTAGAAGTAGAAGGTAGCGAATAAGCCTGTTTTCAATACCTACATCAGGCTAGTACAACCACAACTATGAAAGTCCAAAATGAACACGTGGGTTGTAGGCGTAAATAACTCAAAATTTCGCATCAATAAAGCTATCTGCTTAGCCCGACCTGTGGGGAGACGGGGGGATGGCGTGATAGGTTTGCTTATTTGTGTTAGTTCGGGTCCAACGTAGACGGAGGGTGTGCATAAAATACTTCTGTGCGTCGAATTGCGATTGCTGCTGCTATCGACTGCAGTCAACAAGCACCTAATAACTGTTGCACCCTTTCCTTATCCGTTCAATTTGTGTCATAAATAAAAACGTTACATCTGTAATGTCTTGCAATATTCAACTACGCCTGATAGTTAATTTAAGGTCAGGAAACACAAAGCTATTAATTAAGCAGCCAGCTACGTGCAAATTCCCTATGACTGCTTCCGAATTAATCTGTTTCAGTTCAGGAAGTTTTGTGCATTCGAGCGTTATATCTGTGGTTTCACCTAATGGCCATAGCATAGTTTTGTGGCGACTGGTGGTGTTGAAAGTTGAGTGGATCTACATAGCAGTGAAAAATATATCGGCACATTTTTGACGATATCTACTACATGCGCAACGCTTGAAACTTCGTTAAAATTTATAGAATAGGCCGACAATTGCTGCGGGTCCAATTGTTGGGCTTTTGGTTCTGCCTGGTTTATCTTTTTGATAGCTTTTACTAGAGGTACTTTGGATACGCTTAGGCGCGAGGAATAGAACTGAACATACTGATGTGAATCCACAGAACGCAGTGATGGATTGGTTGGATGATTACAACAAACCTTCAAGATGATTGCTACTAGGACGGCTGGTGCATTTCTTCGCTGTTATAACATGAGCTTAGTTAGATCGCCTTTGTACAAACACTGCATATTTTCGCTGCAGCAAAACAAGTTTGCTTCCGAATTTCTATCAATTATACTGTGTACACTCAGTGCTTCACAATCATTTTTGAGAAGTGGACTTCATTATCTAACGAATTGAGAACAAAAGCAATATTGCAACTTATTTAAAGTAATCAGCAATGCCACAGGATTTTTTACGTAAGCAACTAACGGTTATCAACCCGGTCGAATTATCAATCGTATTATTTAAAATGCACAGTGAGCTGGTAAATTTTTATAACGGCAACCATCAGCTTGGGAAACTTTGTTCAAAGCTAACTTCCGAATCTTGACTGCCGGCAACAGCTGAAAGTTGACTTCCTTACCATGAATTTAAGAGCTCATGGTTCTATTTTAATAGTGGCAACGAGAGAGTTGTTTTAAAACCACTACTCCTGCAATTTTTTCCATTTTTCTATATCTAGTTATAACGGAGGTCACCACAACCAACGGGAAATTTACGACGCTTTTCAATACTTCCACATTTGGTTCGAAGAAACCAACTGATGGAGGTGAGTGTTATTTGCCTCATATTTTTAAATGCCCTGCCGACAAGCTTAGAGGAAATTTCCTTTGTCAACAAAGAACACATATTTAATCGTAGAATCAATGTGCTTTTTTGGGCTGCCATCGAAGACTGCATATTTACTGGGAAATTGCGTCCATATACTAAATGATACTTTGGCGCCTCGTACTTCCCTGCTCTATATTCTCTAAATTATTTTATTTCCTACCGAGCACTAAACTTTTTTTCTTTCCAACCGCATCTGCTGCGCTTGTATTTACTGCTTTGTTTCACGGCTAATTGCCCTTGGCTCTGCTCGACTAGATGGATTTAATCAGAATTTTTCCCAGTAGGAAATACAAACATACTTGGGTGCAAGCTGGGTGCATTATTTGCATGTTCCCGGAATGCGCTGCAAGGTGGTGACACTCGATGGGAAAAATAGTTTTGCCGACATTCCAGGCGGCTGTACTGCGTGACTAACTTAAACTGGTGACCTCTTAGCTGAGTGTTTTGACTGAGTATCAGAAGAGAATGGCATGGGTGGTTGGGGTTTCTCAGGATCTGGTACACCATTATGAGATCTCCCCTTAGACGCCGATAACGTCCACTGTATATTTTGAGGGTGTTAAGCCTGAGTGGGTAGGGGAGGCTGGTCAAACCTCTGACACTCTTCGTTGCCCTATGTTGTGCAGTATCGAGCGCGGTGAGATGGCGTTTCAGCCAGGGTTGCCACACTTGGATAGAGTGTTCCGCATGCGGCCTCACGTACCACTAAGCATTTTTGGAAAGATCGAAAGGTCAAACTTCCCGAAGGCTCTGCGAAGAAGGCCGAGGTACTGGTTCACTTTCTTAGCTGCTTTTTCAGTCTGCCTCAAACAACCGAGGTCATCGTGAACTATCACACCGAGATCGCACTCGTGAGAAGCCCGCTGTGGAATTTGTAATCCTAGGCGGTAGTTGTGCATACTCCTGTGCCATAAACTGAGAACTTTGCACTTAGTGACGTTGATATGCAGCATGTTCTCGATGGACCATGTGTACGCTTTGTCCTGCTCCTCCTGTAACACTGTGTGACCCTCTACTGCAGCTATACTGCACCATACCTTTAGGTCACCAGCAAATAACAAACAGTTAGTACGCTCGCGAGATCATTTATGAAGACCAGGAACAGGCGGGGTCTAAGTACCGAGCCTTAAGGTACGCCGCAGTGAGCTTCGATGGATTCTGATAGGTTGCTTCTAACCCTCCCATTCAGGTGAAGTTGCAGGAGAAAGTTTCCTATCCAAACCAGAACAGGATCGCCGAATAAATATTTCTGGAACATGTCGAGCAGAATGCGATGGTCTATACGGTTGAATGCCTTTGAGATATCCAAGTAGGCCACGTCGACTCCGACACCAGCGTCCACAGATTCCGTCCAGCTTGCACGAGCAATCAAGGGTTTAGTAGTACAAGTGGGATTTTGGCGAAATCCCTGCTGCTCCGAAACGATAATTTTGTTCTTCTCCAGCTACCCCATCAAAGCCTCAGCTATAATGTACTCCATAACCTTTGATTTCACACGAAGTAGATTTATCCGGCGAAAATTTGCTGGCTCAAAACGACTGCCACTTTTGTAGTTAGGCTTGCTGGTTCCGTGCTATGACATCCTAGGGACATGCATCCCGTTCAGACATTGTTAAAAGAAAATCGCTATTGGTCCTGCCAAGCTCATGGCAGCAACTTTCAATGCCTTCGGGCGAATGCCGTCCGCACACTGGGAGCTGAACTCGCGCAGAGACATCAGCCACTTCAGTACAGCTGCGGAGGTGAACGGTATGTGTTTTAACCCCTTATGGCGGCGTTATCTGCTTAGGCAGGATGTATGATGATTGTACGCTTTGGAAGGTATGGCTAAATTGTTGTCCATGAACGTTGGCCTCCTCTTGTGCGGTTTGGGCTAATCCGCATGCTGTGTGCCGTGCAGGAATACCGCGCTTAACACGGCGCAAATTGTTCACGTGTCTGTATAGCAGTTTGGGATTTGAGCAAAACTTTTCCACTGGACCCTGTTGGGAATTCAGCTTATTCTCCCGCGCGAGTTTGACACAGTGGTTTCTTTGTATTGTGTAGACATCCAAGGTATGGTCGTTTGGGATGCTATGTAGGTGTGCAATGACAATTCAATTAATGACATGCATTTACGTGTCTTGCTCCTTACGAAAGACTTCATCCTTTTAGGTCGGCAGGGTTCGGTTTCAGATGTCCTTGCCACGAACATGGTAAATATGTTGACAAATTCTCCGCAGGCCACCTCAGAGGTTAACTCAGCTAAGAACGACCAGCTTGTTGCATCAATGGTCGAAAAGGTCGTCATAGATGGTTACGACATGATATTCATCAGCATGCTCTTGACGATAATCGGCGTAACACATGTAATGAAACACTAGCGTCACATAATCACTGCGGCCCAAATGAGTATCGATTATCACTCTCGACCATCGGTTCTTTATTGGTGAATAATCGGTCCAACATGGATGACCGGTCAGTTCCCTGAACCTAGTAGGTGTAGTGACGTGGCAATAAAGCGGTAAGTCTGAAACCAGATCTTGCAAATCTGCTTTGAATTGCTCTCTGGTGTGGCCTGGGATTCGAGAGCAGGTAAGTTGAATTCACCGGTTACTAGAATGTTAATGTTCCTCCTGTTTATCACTTGCCTCAACGCAGCGACCAAATTGCAGTCCATCTTAGGAGTAGACGATGGCGGGCGGTAAACAACAACCAATAAGCAAAGATATTTCCCTCTCAGCCGGAAATTACAAAAAAGTGACCTCAGTTGCGTAGGTTTCCTAATCGTTGATGGGTTCGCCTTGCATATTGTTACAAAAGTAGAGAGCTACTCCACCACCTTTGCTGGTTCGATCCTTCCAGAAAACGGACATGCCCATTAGCTCGATTTCAGCATCCGTTATCGAGCAGCGCAACCACGTTTCCGTGACAGCGATGAGGTCCCAAGCTTCTGACTCGTGTCGAAATCTTAATTCGTGAACTTGCGAAGTGAATCGATTCAAACTTGCTATTGTTTGCCGCCAATATCAAGATCTGGCGCCTGATCCAGGTGAACGCCGACCGGCGTCTGCTTCAGAGTGACATAGATACAATTTATCGTTGGTCAACCCAAAAATTACTGAAATTCAACGGCAGTAAATGCAAGGTAGTTGTCATCCGACATCACGGCAGCGAGTCATACCGGCTCGGAACAAATGTACTAAAACCATCAGCTGGCGAAGGTGACCTTGGTGTCTTGGTTCAAAAGGATTTGAGTTGCTCCAGAAAATCCAAAAAGTCCTCAAACTCTGGGATCTAACACGCCGACTGTTGCGACGGACGTCTGGACAAATTAACAGCTCCATATTTCGACAAATATTCACTGCGTATATTCGCCCCATGTCGAATACACAATTCAAGCCTGCCATCCATGGATGAAACACGATCTTAATGCACTGGAGTAGCCACAATGTCCGGCCTCTAAGACATAATTGGAATGTGCAATCCTTCATACCTAGAGAAGCAGCAACGATTAGGGTTATTCAGTGGAAGCTATCGCAGATTAAGTGATGACCTGATCATAGTATAATTGATTCTGTGAGACTCACATCATGTGTGCCGCCTTTTACTGCGACTCAGCACCAATGAAACCCTGAATGGCCACTTATTAAAGCAGTACAATATGGCCGCTTGGAATGCCACAGAAATTTCTTTTCCATTCGTGTCTGTCACCCGTGGAATTCTCTCCTGGAATCTGCCGTCTCTGCACCGATATTAAATGTATATAATGGTGGTTAGATGACGCACTCATTCACTTACACCTAAGCACTTACCACTGCGTCTCCATCCTATGCCTGAATTTTACCGTGGAATTGTTTGATGTTAGCTTGGGTGCTGTGATTTTAAGTGGATTGAAGGACTACAGAGGAGCAAACGATAAGCCCTTATTTTCCTTTTTGATTAACTACTTGTTTTACTGTCATTTCTATCAATATTGTCATTTCGATATACCAACTGACTCTCCAACATACTTTGAAAGCAACGCTTCTTAACCCGTATAAATTCAATGTACCTTGTTCATCTACAATAATGAAAAACTGTCGAAATCGCATCGGCTTATTTTCGGTACTAAGCGACAATATTTCTTACCATGTATAGCATTTATCTCGCCGTCACTATATGCACACTTGACTTGAATTATTGCGTTCTTACAATGATGGTTGTATGCTTATGTTTATTCTCCTTACGAAGGTGTCTTCTGTAGGTTCCTTTTTCTTTGTTTTACATGGCCATTCGCCTATGACGTTCAGCAGTTTAGTCAATATTCATAAGCTTTTGTGTATTTTCTCTCGTTAGTTCAAATTCATCTACATATGCACAGTTTGGTTGTAATGATATTGATCTTTGCGAATTCACTTGATGATAGCGCTTCCCCATGGTGAATTGACGGTTAGATCATTTAGACAATTCACTTTCTTGCGTCATGTAGTATGATTGATTTTGGAAATAAGTTGCTTAAAGTAATCCGTGTGGATTTCGAGACAATTGGAGCTATATTTCGCTAAGACAGCAGAAAATGCAGACGGGCTGTTTCGATAGTACTAATGAACCAATTGTGCTTAGCAGAAACTCGCTGTGTATCGACGGTATGTTTAAAGAAAAAACAGGAATTATACTTGCTAATACTCTACAAACTCGAACATTCTTGTTTTACATGTGTGGCTATCGCTGATCCGGTCGCAACAATGATTTTATCGCCTCCCTCGTGTTTTAGCTACAAAAGCCGGGATCAAATTCCCCATCACCTTTCTCATTGTTATCTTCGTTTGTGAGTTGTTAGTTCCTTTTTGATTAAACGAGATGAACCATTAAATGTAATTCGAGAGATAGTGGTTTGCTTCCCGCGCTTTCTGACGGTCAATTCCTTAACAAATTAACATTGCTTGTGCAATTTTGTAAGCTTCCCTGAAAGACAAATAAACGGTTTCTTTTTCTTTTCCTCGCTTTTGATAAGATAAGACATGTGCAACAAACCGAAGGAGCTATAAAAGTGTAGCATAAAAACCCGGTTCTGAATTCGCTACCCGGCTTCCGAGTTTTGTGATTTCCGACAGAATACCCATCGAGGCTAAAGTGTGTTGGATGATATTGGTGTCGCAGAACAACTAGACAGGGAGCAATCCGGATGTTTTAAGCCCGGTGTAGTCAAAGCATTTTGGAGCATTATGAGTGAATGCTTTTAAAGGCTTAGAAAACTAGCCGGTGTTTAAGGACCCATATTTATATTTAACATCACAAGAATGTTAAAGTTAAAATTTTAGTTCAATAATGTCAATCTGTGTTAGGGCTTCATACGTTTCTAGTTGACTATTGCTTGTCTAAGCGCCATCGGCGGTAATTTTGCGCTCTTCGATGCTCAAGCATAAGCGTTTAAATACGGAAAATCACAAAATATTTAGTTACGATTTATAGTTGATACTAAATATCTAGCTGAATTTTCAAAATTTAAGTAGGGTATGTCCGACAAAATGAAATGAAAGCTATGCTTACATTTAATCCGAAATATAGGTGTTTTGATTTCTACTCCATTCCGTCAGGCATCAAGAGCAGCATCAAACCCATATTACGGATCCGGTACTTAGACGAGAGATTTGTCATCATTAATCTGGATTCCAAGCAAAATACACATTATCTAATTAACAACAGCATAGAAGATATTAACTATGCCAACTAAATGGTGAAAGACGAAATGCCATCCTTAAAGTAACTGGTTCACAGGAATAATGATGTTAAATTCCAACTTGCGTACATCGGTAGTAGGCTCACACAGACCACAAAAACCATTAATCAAAATGCAAAAACGGCAGTAATCAATACTTTTTCAAACGAGCCGAAAAACTGTAGCACGTCGGAATTGAGGAAGAAGGTAGAGAACAATATATACCTGGTATTTTAGATCAGCTTGTACCTATGGTTATTTAATGAGCCCTGATATGAATATTTCTATCATCACATAGCAAAACCATCATGGTCTTTTAATTAAGAACGTCTTTGAGCTAAGGATGTGATTGCTACGGGCACATAGAATATTAAAATTATCTAAACTTAATGCTAAATTAAGGGGATACTTCCATCACTGAAAGACAATTCAAAAACGGCAGTCAATGATTTCCTATAGATGATAGACTGCAAAGAATAAGACAAAAACTTCATCGGTCAAACGATAACGGCTTTCAATACAGATAACCGAACATAACATAGACATAGGGCGAGACTCACATTTACTGTTCTCCATACAAGAAGAACAAGTATTTCATTAATTCAACTCAGCGAACACGGAATCTAGCAGGTGGAAATTCGAGGCGAGCTAGAGAATTCTTGAATACCTGACACTCAACAGTTATTTCTGTAGAATGACGCATTTAATTAGATGCATGTTGCGCTAAACTACCAATGAAAATACGCAAATTAATCAACCAAAATCTAACAGAACAAAACGCCAGACTTGCAATTCAGACGACTATGTCAACCGCGGGTGCAATGGTGCCAACTTCAAGTGAAACAATTTAGGTGCTCATCTGACCATCGAATATAGAACTCCTACTGACGAGTGTTCCAACGAGTAGATCGATCACCCACACACACACTCCCTAATGATTTGCACCATGCCGCTCCGCTCCGCTATATGCTAGCGCACAGTTGATGTCAATCGAGTGGTTTACAAACACTTGCAGGAAAACCGCCGCGTTCAGTGAAAACTTCGGTCACAAAATCAAAACGTGGTGTTCCTGTCCACGTTCAAACAAACCTGTCTTTGATTAGTTATCACAATTCGAAACCGTTAGGATTGATTAAACTTGGGGTGTCCTTGTTTCTGCTTAGTTGAGCAGACAGTAAGTTTGTATGCATGTCGCCAAATACTGAAAACCTTGTTCATTAAAAGGTTTGTGTTTATATAATCGTGCCGTTACAAGTTCGCTATTCTACTTCTTCGGATACAACAAACTGGCATCGCGGGCCGCAGTTTCTCTACATATTTCTGCCCCTGCTCAGTTTGGCATCGTTTCCCCAACTACCCCAAATGCAGATTCTATGCAAGGTTATAAAATCAAGTTTATACACTTTTATTATGTATTGCCAGTTTCTAATCTCTCTGTGACGATGAAAACAGAGAAGGCTAAAAGTCTTGTGATTGCACCTGAGATCGAAATATCTCCGAATCTCAGACTTCCTGCGATGCCTATCTGAAATAACGCCCTAGTAATGTTGGATAAGCATTGGTGGGTTATCATGAATTCATACACATTCAGCCAAAAGTCTTTGCATTGAACTCATAGAACCGCTGAAAACTTGGATAATTCTATCTCTTGACTCGTACGTTTTGTTACCAATTGCAAATATGACGATGTACTAAAAAATAACTAAGGAAAATATGCAGTCATAAAACTGCCATCAGTACTGTCGGATTATCTTATCCGAAAGAGACTATTAATTGTGGATACGAAAAATTTCTAATGGGACAGAGCTTTCAATATATCTCGCGCGGTGTTTGCAGTCAACGAACAAAAAGTCTTATATTCCGAAGCTGTCGCCCCTGAAATTGAGTGACTAGCTTCATCACTTTCTCTAAAGATATGCGCAGATAAAACAGAGGTTTCTTTTGTGGAAATACTGAACAGAATGCAAACAGTAGATCGTGATCTGCAAATAAATTGATTTGTTGAATCTGCGGTAAATCAGGTCATTTTGCTCGACCTTGTCTCTCTCGGACTATTTCGCGCCTTGAAGTGTTCACAGCTTCTACTACGGCTACTATAGCCACCGTTGAAGATGTTGCATTTAGAGTTAGATAACTTTGGGTATCGACTCCTTTGCGTTCTCATGAAAATAACATGATCCTCATCTGACATTCGATGTGTGTTCCATTTAATACGAAGTATACCATTCGTCTAGATATGGAGCCTAATTTAGCGTCACCATATATGATGGCGCTATATGTTTTACAAACAACATTTTGCCTAATTGTTCGTGCGCCCTTCCGTTTACACATTTACCAGCGATTCAAATGGTCGTTGTACAAAGATTAAAGGAGTATTGTGAGCGAAGTGTTAATAGAGTTGGTACAGCGTCCGAATATATTCAAGCACTTATTGCAATTCAAAAATGGGTGGATCTATGCGAATATGTACCGAATACAAATAAATAGTAATCATATTATTATCCATAGACTCCAAGTGGTTCTATCAATGAATTGATGGTTAGACATTCGAGCGTCTAGCTTTCCTCAAAACGCCCTTTAAGTGCATATTTACACACGCATCTGATTCCAGACTGCTGACACTTGGCAGGTTTCCTCGTACAAGTTCTCTTATACCAGTACACGTTTGTGTACTTGGGCCTCAACAGTGCAATAGTCGTGTAGTAGATTTTCATTGCACTCTTCTTACCTGATGTCAAAAGATGTGTCATGCAGAAACACGAAATTTATGTGTTTGCTTTTGGTCCCTTGGAACAAGAGGAACCATAAGAAGGTATTTCAAAGGCTGAGTGAACTAAAACTTCACCTGAATGCAGAAATCGCAAATTCACTTTCATGGAACTGGTGTTTGTTGAGCATATCATTTCCAGTTATGGTATAAGGATTATTGAAGAAGAATAGAACAATGCTTAAATATACAAAACCGTTCATTTACTGTGTAACTATTAACTGAACCGGGAGAATTTTGGTAGATTCTGTGGTGGCTGCAGCTCCAACTGGGTCTTACAGTGGTTCACTGATCCAGAAAATCCATATTTGAACACGTACGCTATGTTTGTGTTTATCATTGCTGCGAACCTTAGTGAACAATGTATAACATGTGTCCCAAATGAAGCTTTGAATGTTTAGCTAGGCATATTTCTATCTTAGTGTTATAGAAGTGAAGCGAATGTAATAGAAATGCTTCGTGAAATCTGTCGACTAGGTAAAAAGTTACTCCGCTGCCGAAAAGGAGGCAATTTACATGTAAATAAGCATATGAAAAATTGCATTTCTACGAAGATCTGCATGGATTTCACTGAAGCACCAAACAAAATACAGAAAAAGTCGTAACTGACCACGGAAACAAGAGGAAAAAACCGGTGCGCTTAACTGTTCAATAATCAATTCAACAAATCAAGAATTGAAAATAAAAGTAGTCCATGAGGTTGGAACATTTTGCACAATCACTCGCGAGGCCAGGTATAAAAATGAAGGAGCAACTCAAGATTTCGAAGGGATAAAGATAATATCACAACTCCTATAATTAGCGACCTCGGGCATAAAAATTTACCGGATAAGAGTGAAGACGTAACATGATACAGAGCTGGTAAAATTTCGTCATTACTTGGAAACACATGGCCAAACTGCATGAAAAGCAACCGCAGTAACATACATTTCATGCACTCCGGAAAGACTTGAGTTATGTAAGTAATTGTATTGTGAGAAACGAACAGTGTGTTATGCATGAACACTTATGCATTCAGGGCTTGAACGCGCTTATGAAGGCAAACCAGGCATGGTGCGAATAAAATCCCTGGTACTCCAATTATACTGATGGCCGAAGTTGAATGCCAGCATTCAAGCTATGGTTCGGGAATACTAAACCTGCCAACAATCTGCTAAAGCTGTAATGCCGTTGGACACTCAAAAGAAGCATTTCAAGTATTCAATGAAGCAATAGTAGAAGATCGCGATTGATATCATGGGCGCATTCACCAAAGACACTTAACCGAAAAGTAATGTCCCAGCTCCTACGTAATTACCAAGCAAATGGCCGGAGGCTGTTTATTTGAGGATGTCACTACACCCGGCGATATTAATTGACTTCACTGCTTGTTCCCAACTTTTGTGTTACCCGGAGAAATAGTCACTAAAATGGGCCTCACATTTGACGCAATGACTACATGTAGTTCCTAAGGCGCAATGGTATCAGACACTCAAGAACCGTGTTGCATAATTCTGCCTATAATTGTCGAGTGGAACGTAGCAACCGACTTTACAATATTCTGTAAAATTTCTTCTGATTTTCTGTACACCTTGGGTCGATGAGTTGGTGTCTGCTTTAGTGGTTTAACAAGCCAGCGTATTTTTCCGTCTGCCCAATCATATAAACCTGCACATCCCCTGAATGAACATGGTTCTTCACCTAGGTTGCCAAGCTACACTAGATTCCGAACTTATTATTCCATTGTCTGAATGTTGCCTTATTCCCGCCAGCGGACTATCACTACTGTTTGTGCGGCGTTCTATCCCGTCTGCCTTTCTACGGTGTCCCATTTCTCTGTGCACCTATCTCCAATTCAAATACCTTCGGCTTCCAGTGAGTATGACAAACACCCACTCACTCGTGCGCCGATGCATGTGTTGTGCTTTGGTTTCTTGACTGTGCAGGCGAACCTGCGTTGATCCGGTTCAAGCCCCATTGTTGGGTGCTCATATGTTCTCCTGCGTTAATTTGCATTGAATTCCTTTACAGCTTTACACGGATCACTACGAATCTTCTGAAATCACTTGATTTATCTGGGTTCAAAGATCGTCCTATGGATTGAGCTCAGTGATATTTTATGTGCTGAGGTGCCGGTTGAGGAATTCGAGTTGTGGTATCTTTAAGGTACTGCATTTTTACATGCTTTTTTAATCATCAACACAGTTACCTCGATTTTTAAAATCAGTTTGATTTGTTTTCCTTATGCAACATTCGTTGCTTAATGTTCTTGCGCTCTTGACGAATATATTAACAACCAAGCCCACCAATACAACCTGGAATACCCAGTTCGGCTTTATGTAAGAAAAAGCAATGCGAACTCGGATAAACGCAGTAATCACATCCGAAACAAGCGCCGACCAAACAGAATATGAAGTTAGATTTGTATACCAAGCTGAATGCTGACGAACTGGGAAAACCTACGCTATGGAGAAATACGCTTTCTGGCAATAACTTTTTCCGGGAAGGAGACCAGGCAAGCGGACCATCGAACTGCATAATATCGTTTCTCAACCCAGTGACCTGCAAACTGAGAGATGGAACGGCAGCCGAGAGTTGGCTGTTTTTAATTTGCTGTACACTGATGGAGCTACACTGCTTTGTTGTTAAGATAGAAAGAATGTATATTTTGCATTTCGCGGATTAATAATCTAAATATGCATGTGATTTGGAAGCTTTGTCACGATGTAAAAAGAAGAGTTTGTGTAAAACTTTCTAACTAAATACCAGCGATTCTTGTTTGAACAGCCACTGTTACACTGAGGGAAAACTTTACTATTCCATTTCTCCGTTATGTTTTTACTTGTCTGTCACCATAAACTATGCTCGTAGATATACCCATACCAGGCTGGTTATATATTGAATAAACACAGTGCAGTTTGGGATGGAACGCATCGAAATAAATTTGGCTGGTATGCATTCATTCCATGAATGATAACGCGTAAATAAAGGAGTATACTATTGAGCAAACCTTTTGATGACTCCGTCAGTAGCCGCGCCCACTACAAATAATCTAAACCTGATTACAGCTTCATATATAAAACAGCAGTTTGGTCCGTCTTGCCCACGTTTGTGACACCCTCAGTGCGCACACCGTCGCTTATCACATAAACCAACCACAAAAGGCGTGACGTCATTTCACCTACATCCACTTCACAATTATTGATGACGCCAGTTAGTTTGGTTGGTCATTTTACCGCTTTCATATATGTCCAAAAATGTAACATTGTTCTGTTGACCCGTTAAGAATGCAAGAATCTTTGACGTGCAAAGCAGCTGCAGCCCTCGCAATGGACCTCGCATCTGACGATCACATTAGGCATCAGTTTATGACTACTGGAGACTGGTAGGTGACAAAGGACATCTGATCGTTATTAACAGAGACCGAATTGACACTGGAGGACATAAGTTTTCATCTCTGCAGTTCGACTTTAAATGCATATAATACTGGAATGTGCATAGCCAATCTACCTGGTTCTTCTAGCTGTTCGATTTATTGCGGACATTCCGCCACCAATCGAGGTGGCATTCCCAGTGCACAATATTAAGTAACTTATTGGCGTCAAACAAATTTATGCAAAACGGGAGACGAATACCATCAACTACGGCTCAGTTCTCTGTGCATATTTAAAACGTTCGTACCCAGGGTTCGTTCAGTTTGTTTTACTTTATAGGCCAGTTTGTGAACACCAGGGAACCCAGCTTGTTGGTTTTTAGGTTGCTGAAACTTGGGGTGGTTTTTTTGCAGCTTTATTGGTGCAATATTTATCTTTATTAGAGGGCATGGCTACAATGGCCATTATTTTAGCTGTTCAGCAATTGAACAATGTCGGTGCAAGCTTAGAATCTCAATCCTCCATCCCAATTGTGTCTAAGCTGTTCTAGTGTAAGATAAAGAGAAAGGTTTAGGACAATGGGTGGATGAAGGCAAACCTCGGTGTACAAAATGCACGCATACTAACCACAGCCAGAAGTTCAAAAGCAATCATCCAAAAAGTTAAAATCTAAAGCGCATGCCAACTGTCGTCCGTGAGTTGAAAACGAAAAGAGGAATTTCGAATGCAACACGGAAGAAAGCGGTATATTTTACCCCTTAAAATTGAGTAAAAGATGATTAGTTACTTCAACTAACTGAAATAAGGAAAATTCGAAAAATCATGCCGCTTATTTGTAGACCACACACTTGTATTCATTTAAAATTATTAAACTGTAATCGTGGTAGATGAACGACCAATTTATGGATGCATATTTGCGCGCCGCAGATGTGCGTACAATGGGCTGGATGCAGAATATAGACGTAGAGTTGGAAACCAATCTGAATACCGACAAACTTGGAAAACCTACTCCATGACGACATAAGTTTGTGCTGGGCAAATTGTTTGCCGGAAAAAGACAGGACAATCGGACCACCGATATGTATAAAATCGTTTCTCAACCCAGTGACCTGCAAACTGACAAATGAAACAACACTGAATACAAGGCGGTCGCACACCTCATTAGCACAACTAATGCCTAAGCATGTGACTGTTTTGTGGCACACGGTATGAAAAATACAATCCTGGGACGATAGGAACGGATGAACCATCCTGTTCACCGGTCTGTTGTAATATGCAACGTTATTTGATATATTTTGTCTTTCAAACATTCCGGCGAAATTTTAGTATATTTCTATACTCCTTTAAACAGAGAAGAGCACAATGTAATGTCCAAATCATGCACTTATTACATTGGTTTGTTGTCGTAATTCGGAACCTTTAACATTCAGTTCGATAAGAGTGTCCTTGCTTCTCATTGGCTGCGTCGACCGTACGTTCATCGCCATGTCGCCATATCCTGGAAAGATATTTCCTTCATCTTAATGTGTCAAATGAGTCGTCGGCTTAAGACTTCATTTCGTTGCCTCTACCGACACAACACCTAGCAACAGGATTCTATTCTTTTTTCTTTGTCTAGCTACGTTATTTTGTCGCGAGAAGCTTCAGGATCCCAATTATTCGTGAAACAATACAGCTGCGAATCTACAGAATTCGAGTAGATTTCATGCCTTCTCCTCCACCTCAGAAAACAAATCAACGGCCAACTCTTTTCGCATTCTAAGAAAGCAGTATTTGATTTGATTAATAGTTGAATAAACGTACATCATCTGTGAAGTAACTCAAAATTTTCTATAGCTTAACAGAATTAACAGAAGAAATGTTGATCATACCCTTTGTGATACGTGACTTATTTCTTTTTATGCGACTTGACAAAAAGCAATTGAGCAAACATAATACAAATCCCTAGTAAAATCGTTTTGTTCGGTAAGCTTAAATAAAGCGTAGGACAATGCATTCACAAAGCTAAGAGAGATTATACTGAATAACATGAGGAAAGAGCAATTGTCAGTTGATAGTAATTGTTATCGTATAGTAGAGTCCTCGAACGGATATTTATAATCAATTTAAATGTGGCTATCAATTCTCCCCAGGTGCACCCAGAATGATATGTTATAAATTGAGCACTTGCTTTTGAATCATAGTGACACATAGCTCAGACGGAGATGCGTTAAATAAATCTGTGCTGGATGAATACATTTAATTTGCTTAAATAGCGGTAGATTGGGTTGACGAGGATTTATTTTTCATTATTTGTTTGTATTATTGCTTATTGGAGATAGACAAATTGAGTGCGGATTGTTCGCCAACCATTGAAGTGACATCTCCAGTGAGCAATAGCAAGTAACTTGTTAGTGTCTGCCGAGCATCAAGCAATGAATTGCCATAAGTAACCACCTCCGTATTCTGACTTAAAACTGCAAATTGATGAGGAGCACCAGTCACTCGAATTCCAATCGGTATGGCGAAGCCAGGCTTCTTCTAGTTGCGCTGAAAGCTATCGATAACGGGGAAGCAGCGTGGCTTTCGATTGCTCGTTTCCAGCAAAAAAACGGTCTGTTCCCCTTCTTTCTTGAGGTATCGTTGAGTAAGCGCAAGCCGACGAGTCAGAGTTTAGAAGAGTTCCGGCTATACACCGCAGCCGGAATCGTTTTTGTCCACGATGTTCCACGGTCTCACGAGCACGATGAATGCCAAACAAAGGCAAACGATCAGGGGCAGTGGAGCTATATTCAGGAGACTGCTCTAAAATGACGTTGTGGCTACTTTTCACGCTAGGCTGCCAAAATCAGGAAGCTACAAATGGTGCGGCCTAAGGATAATTAAGTTTGTTACAAACTAGGCAGATAGCACTAAGGCTATTGGAACTCTGGAATTTACTTAAGAACAGACTGCCAATGGTGTTCCTGTTCAGAGCCACGAGCGGAAGTGTCCTCCGACATAAAACACAAAAACATAGCCAAACTAATAGTGATCTTCTCCGAAATTACCACCGGAAGCAAGTCTGAACAAAGTGAAGCATTTCTTGTCATCGCCTGCAGCCACTTCCCATGCATTATGCAAACTGAGTTGTCAGAGGGGTTAATCACAATGCCGCTGAACCCAACTCCAAGCGACTCGTCGATAATTGCACAAAAAGTCTGCCAGCGGCGGACCATAAAACGCTAGGCACAACCCATCATCCTAGCCACAAGTGTTTCGGATCGTTGCTGAGAACAGAAAATCTTTCCTGCGTGTACACAAATGCACAGGGCCTCCCCAGCAAATTCATCGAGCTTCGGTTGTGACAAGCAACAAACGCTTAGGACCACATCTCAATAACTGAGACTTGGTTTCAATCAGAGATTAAGGATCCCGAGATCACGAGCAAGAGTATGTACTTTTTTGACAGGGTCGTCCCAGCAGGCCAAATGATGCTATCCTTCACTATCGTAACTAATTACAGTGCGAACCACTGGATGATCCGGAGACTCGAGTCGCTGATTCGCCATGGTGCCACTTGCGTTTAGGGCGCAATGAAAACTGCTTCGTGGCAGTCGTATATCACTCCGCATCGTCCACTCCAGGCCTTGACTCCAACCTAATATCATCACTGACTAAATGCTTCCTCCCAAATTACAGCCACTTTCTTTATTCCGGGTGCTTCAACGTGTACGAATAGGAACGCGCGGTATCCTCCAGCAGAACATACTAGGCCGAACTGCAATATCTTACCGCAAGTATCCCGCTCTAAAATAATATCAGCTCACCTACCAGGTACAGAACTGTTAACAAACCATCGACACTTGATCTCATCCTCACAACAAACCTACTGGTTGCAGCAGTAGTTAGACGGAAGCGGACCATAAAGACAGAGGGACAGACGTCATTTACTTAGACTTTGCCAAAGTCTTCGAGCAACTGGATCACCACAGTCTGCTTCACTGCCACGAAAGCTATGCAACTGCTGATCCTCTCCTTGGCTAGATCAGGAATTACCTGCAGGATCAGTAACTGCAAGTCAGAGTTCAAAGTGCCCGATTCATGACAAATGTAAAGTTCCACAGGAATCATTTCCAAGGCTGCGTCTGTTTCTCGTGTTCATTAAAGAGCTTATGCATTTGATTGCCTTTGATTTCTTGCTGTTCACTGATGATGTTGAGGTTTGGCGGAAGATAGTCGACCCAGACTAATACGACGAACTTCAGCAAGCCTGGGACAAAGATGATTGGTGGCCATTCCACAATCTGCTCTATTTCAGTTACTGAAAAAGGTAGTTGGTTCACATACAACACCAGCCGAACATCACACACAAGCTTGGAGACGATGACCTGCATTCATCCAGGAGCGCGACCTTGGGGTGCGAGTTCAGGCCGATCAGTTCCGCTCAAACTATCTGAGAAGGATTCAAAGACCGGGAACCAACAAGTTAGCATGCTGTGGAGGGCATTTGGACAATATAATTTATCTGTCTTTTCGCAGTTGGTAACAACTACATGCTGCATCATGTGGAATACGTAATCCAGATATGGCAGCCCAAGCACAAATAAAACCTAGCAGCGCTCGAGACGCCAAAGCGTCGAGCTGCCAAGAACGTCAATTATTTGTTTTATCTTCCTTATCAACTTA
Organism: Dicrocoelium dendriticum; assembly: GCA_944474145.2. NCBI lineage: Eukaryota > Metazoa > Platyhelminthes > Trematoda > Plagiorchiida > Dicrocoeliidae > Dicrocoelium > Dicrocoelium dendriticum. Next base: position 90,098 of record CALYDF020001581.1, read on the forward strand.
GACAGAGGACCCCAAAAACATACATTGACCGGTACCGATGCCTAATTGGCGATCTTATTATTGCGTAGCAGATTCTAAGAAACCCCAACCAGGTCTGCCGTCAACTACTACAATTTTGTCGCAACACTAATTTGATGAGCCCGCAGTTCAAGTTATCCACGCAATGCACTCAGCTAGAATATCGACGGAACGTTTAATTCCTTCATGTGTGTCAGTCTTGGAACGCCCTCCCAAATTACGTTCTTTTCGCACCCAGTTAGCTTGTGTTTAAAAACGCCTTGACGTTGCCATAACCCACAAAAATAACGAGATATGGCCTGTGTATATCGACATGCGTTATTATGCGACGAATGTTAAACAACCAGGTTTAACTTACACATCTCTGGTTGCCTCTTTCCGGTGTCCCCTATTTAACACTATGGTGTGTCCACCAAAAGAACTTTCATTTTATTCCTTTGGTTTCTATGCACCATGTTCTGCTTCTCTGTTTGGCCATCCTACCGGACTTGCTAAGCATCCGCTATTCTGTTAGTATTACACCACTGTTCCAAATCCGGAGACGGATACCATCAGCTGCAGGACGGTCCTTTTGACATATTTCTAAAGTTCGTACTTACACTTCGTCCAGTTTAATTGCCTCTGTAGGCACTCAGGAATAAACGAGCGAACTCAGTTTGCTGGTGTTTAGCTTGTTGAGAGGTGGGGCAGTAGATGCAATTTACGTGGTGTCATAGTCAATTTGCTTAATGAGCACGACTGCAACGGCTATTCGTTTAGGTGTTCACTTGTTGTTCAGTAAAGTTGAAAACTAATCTTTCCAATCCATCTTCCCGCATGTTATTATAGTTGCTGGTATGTAGACACAAGATCAATCGGTAGGTTTATTGCTTCCACTATTAGGTAACGGGCTTCCTGATATTATCGTCTTTTTTGTGTCTCCATTTGTCAGAATACGCCATCATTTCAAATAATAAGCATTCCTTATTCATTGACTTGCATTGATCTCTTCCAGGAAGCGTAATTATTCTTACGGGCACATTTAAATCCCAGATTTAATGTATTCATTTTGCATCTACCTTGACTCACTTAGTATGTCAAACGGTTTTGGCAAGGAATCATGCATTCCAGGCAAGAAATAGCTTGAGAAATACAACAAGAATTAAAAACAAAAACCGAGATAAATGCGTTGATAAACAAAATGAGCATGTACAAATGCAGCACCTTAAAGATACCACAACTCGAATTCCTCAACCGGCACCTCAGCACATAAAATATCACTGGGCCCAATCCTCAGAACGATCTGTGAAACCAGATAAATCAAGTGATTTCAGCAGATTTGTAGTGATCCGTGTAAACCTGTAAAGGAATTCAATGCAAATTAACGATGGAGAACATGTGAGCACCCACCAATGGAGCTTGAGTCGGATCAACGCAGGTTCGCCTGCACTGTCAAGTAACCAAAGCACAACACATGCATCGGCGCACGAGTGAGTGGGTGTTTGTCATACTCACTGGAAGCCGAAGGTATTTGAATTGGAGATAGGTGCACAGAGAAATGGGACACCGTAGAAAGGCAGACGGGATAGAACGCCGCACAAACAGTAGTGATAGTCCGCTGGCGGGAATAAGGCAACATTCAGACAATGGAATAATAAGTTCGGAATCTAGTGTAGCTTGGCAACCTAGGTGAAGAACCATGTTCATTCAGGGGATGTGCAGGTTTATATGATTGGGCAGACGGAAAAATACGCTGGCTTGTTAAACCACTAAAGCAGACACCAACTCATCGACCCAAGGTGTACAGAAAATCAGAAGAAATTTTACAGAATATTGTAAAGTCGGTTGCTACGTTCCACTCGACAATTATAGGCAGAATTATGCAACACGGTTCTTGAGTGTCTGATACCATTGCGCCTTAGGAACTACATGTAGTCATTGCGTCAAATGTGAGGCCCATTTTAGTGACTATTTCTCCGGGTAACACAAAAGTTGGGAACAAGCAGTGAAGTCAATTAATATCGCCGGGTGTAGTGACATCCTCAAATAAACAGCCTCCGGCCATTTGCTTGGTAATTACGTAGGAGCTGGGACATTACTTTTCGGTTAAGTGTCTTTGGTGAATGCGCTTCTCTATCAATCGTAATCTTCTACTATAGCTTCATTGAGTACTTGACAGGCTGCTGTTGAGCCTCCAACGGCATTATTGTTTTAGAAGATTGCTGGCCGGTTTAGTATTCTGTTGAATACTGCCACTTGAATACGTCAGGTTCTAACAATGTGATACTAACTCTCCTAGTCGGATGAACGAATGAGACTCAGATTTATTTCTCGCACGGCACGGTAACTGACAATATCGAAGTCTGTGGGTTCTCGAAACTTAGCCACGAAAGATTAATTCACGCGAGTCGAAAAGGTTCCTAGACGGAACGCAAAGTTTCTACGCACGATTTCCCAACCCAAGACTGAATCAAAAACAAGACAGGCCTTTTGCCACAGGCGCTTTTACTGGCCAAATCTAAGGCGATTCCAGCGTTGTACAGCCTCATTTTTATATCACGAAACGGTGATGAAGGGGGGTTTTTCCTTGGAAGGGTTTGCTTACGCAAACCCTGGAAACAAGAAACATGGTTTTATGTAAATTTGCAAAGTCCGTAAACTGAGCAGAAATGTTGGATGTTTGGCGAGAGTTGTCCGGAAAAATAAATGTTGCTTGGATACAACAATGCGTGTTTGGTTGGAAACAAGATTGTTTCTGGGTGTAAAGGCTAACAATATGAATGTTTCACGAGTTGGAAGGCTGACTGAAACGTGTGCGTTTTGTCTGGTCTGAGTACATTTGCACTCGAGTGAATCGGATTTTCAGCCTTCCATATTTTAAGCCTTTAATAATTATAGGGACGTTGAGTCCCCATAACACATTCCCGAACCTTGGCTTGAATGCTGGCATTCAACTTCGGCCACCAGTATTATTGGCGTACCAGGGATTTTGTTCCCACCATTCCTGGTTTGCCTTCATGGGCGCGTTCAAGCACTGCAGGCGTAAGTGTTCCATGTATAACAAACCGTTCGCTTCTCACAATACAATTATTTACAGAACTCAAGTCTTTCCAGAATGTATGATATGTATGTTTCTGTGGTTGCTTTTCATGCAGTTTGGCCATGTGTTGCCAAGTGATGAAGTATTTTTTCAGCACTCTGTCATGGTCCGTTTGTCTGCACCACCTAACCCTTTACTTCCGATAAGAATTGAGCAACGTGTGTATACCACACAGCAATCCTGCTGCTTTTTCCCCAATACGAAGCCTTCTAACTTATAATTCATTTCTTACGAGGAATTCCGCGAAGCTTCGGCAGTCTGTACTCAGTTGCATTTTAACCGGCACTTAATTAGTAGGTTTGAGGAAACCTTGCACCTGGAAATTCTATCCGTTAACTCTTTGATAGGACCAGTGGAATTTAAGAGCAATGTTACGCTTACTATTTGCATGTATTATGTACATACACGCATTTTCTACCCTTCTTTTGAATTGCATCAAGTGGATGAATATATTCGGACACTGTGTCGAAACTGGCAACCTTTTCCTGATCAACACTCCGGGCTCTGGAACGTAACCAGTTGAAAATCTGGTATTTTAATAAATGCAATTGTGCACGAATATGTAAGCAAAATGCAGTCTGTGGAGACATATGGAACTGCCGTAAGTCGTGAGCCTCATCAAGTTGGATTTCCAGACGATTGGTTTGCTTGGCACTTTAAAGCACACACAGCCGATTTCGGATGCGAGTTATGTTGTTTCAAGATTAATCAAAGTAACCTTGTGCACAGTTTAGCTGACTCATAACAAAGTAGCCGTACCATCAATTTTTGACGAATCAACGAACGAAGTAGTACGAGAGCGACAAACTCGGGCAAAATGATCCGGCTTGCCACAGTTCCGTAAATCACGGTATTTGGGGAGTCGGATCTACTGTTTGCATTATGTTCAGGATTTCCACAACGGAAACAATTGTGTAGATTTGAATATTTCTTCCTGGAAATATATGAATCTGGTCGTTCAATATCGATGACTTCTACTTTGCACAGAAGATATTTTTCTGTTTAGTGGCTGCCACTTCTACACCAGCCATATCGCAAGACCTGTCCTAGGAGAGCTCATACATCCTCGATTAATCACTTCTTCCTGATGCCAGGATCAAAAGTTTCAGGTAAAAATTGTTGTGCCTGCAGGGTTTCTTCAATTCGCTTATTTTTGACAATGCCATAGTTGCAATTTCAAACACAACATATGAAGCAACTTTGTAAATTATTTAAGATTGTAACAGTTTGAAATAATAGCGATGATTGATAGATTAGGTTGTTCTGATGGCAGTCGCCCTAATCGCTGAGGTTGACTAGTTTGTTGCAAACGTTTCATCAGTAAGCGATGAGACAATCGGTGCTTTGTTGATTAGCTTGAAGCAAGGAGCTTAACCTAGTGGAGCCACAATGAGAGTGCATCGGGTAGAGTATGCGTGCGCCTTTATACGCTCTGATGTTTGGTCGCAGATGAACAATCCTATTTGCAAGGACAACTGTCCGTGTTCAGGTTGTTTGAAAGGTTGTTGGTATTTGACCTTGACATTGAATTGTGCTCTGTGAAATTGACATGGTAACCACAGTATTCTATTATTTTGTCCACCATGTTTCTTCGCTGTTCTGATTGACCGGATTTAATCAATCGGGGTGGCAGTACCTCGATCCAAGTGTTACATTTACTGCGTCCATTTCAACGTGTCGGTAAATTGAATTTGCTTTGGAGGGCCATGCTTCCAGAAATTCCCTCGCAAGTTTCGTACGCAAAAACGAGGGCATCTTCGTACTTTCCAGAACAAAGTGGGAGTTTTCGTGCTGTTCATGTGCGGAAACCTGCGAATTCGGATCAGTACAAACGTTAGCTGTTCTTTACATTTTGAAATAGTCATAATTAATGACCCGAATTTTCCACCACGGTGAAATATTTTGTCCTTGATCGAAATAAAATTTTCCACACAGGTTTGCAGCGCAAACATTAAATTCCGCGAATACACCGCTAAAACAAAAATAAACAGAAATCAAGACAGCTTCATCTACTATATACAACCAGTCATGATTAAAAAAATGAAATAAAAATAAAGCCCAAAATGAAGTTTCGTGATACCGTCTGAAATGTAGTTACGCTTGTCCGACAGAAGTATATTTTGGCACTAAGGATCCGTACAGCCTCTATCGAATTCACAGAAATCCCTAGGTAACGGCTTGCGATATCTGCTAATCGTGGAGTTCTTTCATACATCTCGACAAGAAGGCCAGCGTATCTTCAAATGTTTCTCCTTGAAGTTCCCTGAAGTTCTGCTTTGAAAGGTGTGGCGGAAAAACCAGTTTCAATTTCGTACACTATTGATCTGATATTACAGCAGTTTGTGTTTAGAGCTGAAAGATTTTATGATGTTCTGCTGATATGGGACTTTGCTTTCTCTAAGTATTATATGTACTTGTTAAGTTGAGCTACGTAGATGTCCCAAGTATCTGGGGTTGGAGTTAATCTATCAGCTTGCCATGTTGCGCCGTGTACTAACACCCACTTTCTAGTAGGGCTTTTAACGAAACAAATTGCCTTATACATATTGCAGCGTATTCTCTCCGAAATATCTGTAATCAGCTGACTGAATATGTTGACAGACTTGAGCTAGGCGACTTTGGGGTTCTTCAGCAAGAAAAGCCAGGTTGTGACGTTGACGAGCTTGGTCAATCGATCGTAGCGAGTAATGGTTTGCATAGACTTATTAGTCTCATTTTCATACTCAGCATGTAAGACGAAGTTGAAACTAATGCCTGTATAACCACTGCCATAAAAGGGACAGTTTGCAACCATCACATCAATCATATGCGTCTCATTGTTAAACACAAAATCCAGTACAGATGGTTTGTTAGCACCTTTTGGCCGAGCAGGCACTGCGACGTGACTAAAAGCGGTACATGGATTAAAGACTCCCACAGATCGGCTTTGAATTGTTTTCCGATCGTTGCAGGGATATTTGTAAAAAGTACATTAAAATCACCCTTGATAAGAACTTGCGTGTATCGCAATTTTAGAGTTCGTCCCAGAGACGTCGCAAGATGGCAGTACGTTTCGTTTTTGAAGTTACGGGGCCGATGCACCAAGCCTAGGAGGCAAGTGTATCTGCCCTTTTAACTGCAGGCGACACCAAAGAGAATGGGGAAACTACGAGTCTGAGTACCCCACAGCCTTGCACTGTAGATTTCTTCCGTAATACAGAATTACTACTATGACTTTTTGAGTCTGTCTTTCCGGATGTGCAAAATGTTCAGTAGCAAAATATCAGTTTCGTCATCCCAGTGTGTAACCATAACTATGTGGCACTGATGATAACTCATGGCATGGATAAATGAATTCTTTAGTTCGGGTTGCTTTTTGTAAAGGTCTTGAGCGTTCCTATAGATACAGGATAGTTTTTGGTGTTTAGGAACACAAAGGTGGCTTCAGGATTCTGGTGCGAGAGAATGGTGGACTTGTCCCATTCACCCCAGTGTCACAGCATAAGTATTCAATAGACTTTATGCACAATTCTGCGCCGGAACAATTCTGCGTCCGGCACTTTGTCATATCAAGGGATGCGCATTATTCAACGTAAATATCACTGATGAAATTGCTTCCAATATCCTATATTCTACTTGTACAATGTTGGTGTTTCAAAACCATACAGAATGTTCTTGAGAATACTATCATTTTGGTTCCGAAATCAACGTATTACCCTTCCGCACCCAGTGTCCCAGGCTGTCAATTTCGTCACCCTTCATCGATACGTGAGTACACAGCTCGCTGTTCCTGTGCAGGTCTGTAGACAGCATACTCTTGTGGTAAGCAAAGTGCGAGGAGATTTCCAACTTTCATGATTTGTGGGCAGCTCACGGTCCTATTCCATGTAACCGTCAAAAGCGGCGGTCAGCTTTACATGTATTCATGGCGAATGCGCTTTTGGCCGTCGTCAAAGTGAGATATGTTCTTACACGTTGCGACTTATCCTCCCTGTATGCAAGCAACATGCAGTAATCAGCAGATAACAACATCCGGATGGTTGGTTCACCCAGTCGGGTTCTGGTCCCGATAAATTGGATGATTGGCAACCCAGCATCGATTTACTTATAGAGACAGGCACCGTATTCACAAGAATTTAGCTAACTAGAAATCACAGTAGTTCCACGATAATTGGACTACTAAGTAGAAGAGACAGTCTACTTCCATCCAGACATTACAGTTATTCGAGATTCGCATGTACAGCTGCACTGTCATCCGCATACAAATGTGAAATATTCAATGACAAGATCAAACGTTCCTGAGCGATCAATATTCATCGGATAAATTGTTATGGAGCCTGAAGTTTCACTGTGTCCAATTAACTGGTGAAACCGATGAACGTTGAGTGTTACTGCTTGTTTCTTTTACAGCATTTATCTCGCAAATGAGCAGTCTCGAACATCAAATTTATCGTACTGTGGCCCAAATGGATTTAACACTACCCTTTAACCAAGCTTACTTCAGTGACTTGAGTGAAGCGCACAAGCAGAATCCGAATAATCACCTTCCTAGACCGAAAGTGCTAACAGTAAACAAAATAATTTATGGCAAAATGTTTGCTTCCTTTGCCGCTGCACAGTGACAGCCCTTATGTACACTTAACGGCTGAACTTTCCTCATTAAACCATTCGAGAACACCTTGATATCGTGTCGGCGAACTTTGTATCCATCCCATAATTGTTTGCCCACCAATTCTGAGCGTCGCCAACGTAGAGTAAATTAGTTGAGGAACATGGGAGGTCCAAGCGTCCAACATTCAGAAGGTATGTCGTATACAATCGATGGTGCCAGACACAAGTGTAGCGAATGCTACCAACAACAATACAAGGAACGAATGGGTTGTGTACACGCTTGCCTTTGTCCGAATTGCCTGTGTTTCCCGTGTGCTCAGAAACGGCGCAACATCGTATTGACCCACGCAGCGACGTCAGAGGTGTACATTTTAATGTATAAATCCTGTTGCTAAGGAAGAGCTTCCATTGATAGATGAATGCACAATGGTATCAAACGGATATATGTTTTTAATAATTTTTCCTCAGACTTATGCAATGATAAGCAAAATGCGATCGGTACTGACCTTTTGTCTCGTCGTATTTCCCGCGATCTCAGGCACACCTTCCCGGCAGTGCAAATGCTGATTCACTTCACCAGTAGCCCGATGGTAGAAACTAACCCAAAATACAAAAGACTTGTCATTGCCAATTCCATGTGTGTTTACTCATTCACCTGCTCCTGTGTTACTGCTGGAGCTTCCCATTTTCTTTCCCACCGGTTTATCTTACTCCCATCCTGACACCTATTACTAACCTTCCTCCTATTATTCCCAGCTTAATTGACAGCAACTAATTGCCACTAGAGTAGAACCATCTGCAGCCATCGTCCTACATAAGCCATCGGACTCCAATCAGCAAAAAGCACTTGAACTCTCAAGCTATACTGTTGCCCTTGCGGCGCCCAACCTACTCACTCCAAGAAATATGGGTCAACAGGCTGCACTCGCACGCATCTTGGACACACTGGGAATTGATGTGTGTTGTGTGTGCGTCACTATGATCAATGACCATAATAGGGTTGATGTATTAAATGCACCAAGCTTGTCCCCTCGCTATTGGTCGCACGCATCCGTAGAAGCCGATGCAGCACTCATGGATCAAGCTAGTGTAGGTATCACACAAACCTCCAAGGCTGAACCATCGTTGGTCGATCGGATTCGGTGAACAGCCGTTCATGTGCCGCCTATTTGACGACCTTAACTAAGGTTGACTATCGAAATAGCACAAAAGGCTGTTGGTTTGTGATTTCCGCGTATGCGCCGAAGGACTGCCGTTCAAATTCTGTAAAGGACGAATTATATAACTAACTGGAAGGGCCACCACGTAGTGTCACTAGTGACCCGGTGACTTGAGGGCAGCGGTCACAACTAACATCCACATGGTCCCTTGTTCGATGCAAGTTAACTATATCTAAGGATATGTAATGCCATGGAAACGTGTAATAGTATTGTTTACATTTTGCTGTGTACAACGAGCAGTGATGTCTTAGTCCTGAACATCAGTGGAAAGAACATATAAAGTATTTGCGAAGGGATGTTGGACGTTTAACTTTGTAGGTCAACAGTTAGCCAAAGCACGTGAGGCTGGCAATGTACTTCGCCCTGCAAAGTCAATCTTGTCCGAGCAGAGGCGTTATAAACTCGTGATGTTTTACTCGCCGGAATACAGTGATCCATCAATCTAAGTGCGCTACGATGACAATGTCGAGTTTGTACACAGTCTAATTGACAGACCGCTCGACGCTGATGAAGACTCGGTAAAGGTGAGGAAAATTACCCGTCTTGGAAAGCAAGGTGATTAACAAAAACGGCCTAAGAGGATCACTTTTGTGGACGAAGCCAGTCCAAGACTGGTCGTTTACTGTCTATGTAGGCTAAAAGACTTGGAGATCCATGTTCCTCCAGACTTAGACGCAGTAGAGAGAGAGTAGCTAAATTCTGACACCATTGAGCTGAAAAGACCTAATGGTGGTGGGGGGGAACAAGTCTTCGTATCGTAAAATTTCAGGTTGTTTCCAAGAATCTGCGAATCAGGATAACCAGGCAGCTCACACTTCAAGCACTCCCGGCGGCTCCTGCTGCAGTCTGCGAGTGGCCATCATAAACGTTTGCATTGTTATGAACAAACGCGATGAGCTTTGTTGTTTCGTTTCGTCTGAGCTGCCAGACATAGGATGAATCGTGGAGACATAGCTGCATTCAGATTTATACACCCAGGAACCTGAACTAAACGGTTACTCGTACTTCCGATGCGATTGAATAAAGAATGCCTGCAGTTGTGTCTTGCTCTACCTCCGGTCTTCCATGGGTGGGCGACTGGTGAACACCTACCGAGGTGACCATGGTTTGTGGAAGCTCAGGCGCGGAGGATTAATTGTTTTGCTCCTCGGATTGTCTGATAATTGAGAATTTGCTAATGGGTTTTGGGACATTTGGACACATCACCGGTATCGCGTTTCTGTTGAGTAGTAATGTCTTTTGTAGATATTGGTTGTGTGGGATGTATTGTGGAAATAATTTGATGTCGTACGCAAGACCGTTTTATGTGCAACACCGTTAGTCGTCCCATCTCTACTGGTAGTTGCCCGTCAAATAACGGTGGTGTTACTCTCATTGCCGTATTAATTTTATGGCCATGCGAAATTCCCTAAGACGTTGGCGACCATCTAACTTTCCTGCCTTCTTTGCCGTTTTACTTTACGATATTCGTGTTTGAAAGACTGTGACACTTTTGCCACTGTATATCTCTCCTTTGAAAACTTCATAATAAGGTAAACGTAATAAACTACTCCGTGATTCGAGTTAAGCGATTTTCACTCCCCTCCACGGCATGTTCCTTTTACTCGGTTGGCGAAGCAACCATCCTTTCGTGCCTCGATACAAGGGTTTGAGCAATCCTAAACAAAGGACTATCTGAACGTGCATCATAGAACTACCAAAGAGATGTCAGTACGCTGCTCTAACCGTTTAATTTTACATGTGTTTTTTATAGGGATTAGTTGTTTGCGATCACCTGATCCTGGGATTCCTTATGTTGTTAGCTTGTCCTAAATATATTTAAAATTAAGTTTATTTTTCACTAGTTTTTTGGGCAACGAAGCTCTCCCGCCCATTGTCCAAGGCTTCGTATGCACTCTGGCTACACCAATAGTTAACGAATTTAACTATTGTTTACGCCAGTCAGCTGGGATGGCCGCTGTGCTAGCGGGTTTGTTAGTGATGCGTCACTTGCAGCACCGGTAAGTCAAATCGCAAGAACTTATGCAGGAAAACGGATGAATTATCCCAATGTTAGATGCAGGGAAACAAAGCAAACAGCAGCTACGCTGGATCGTGTTGCACATCTGTATATTATATAATGTCTAATGAGCTTTATTATAACTATTTTACAACGAATCACAACCCCATTGAAGGAACTCAAAAAGCAAGGTTGCACGCGTAGGTCTAAACGAATGAATTACCGAAGGCGTCGTTTGTGTGCTGCGTGTCGTTGAACCTGAAATGAAAACATAGGTTCCATTTAATAGAGCTCGGCGATCCGAATCGATTGAGCATCATTCCGAAGAGGTGAGACAAACTGAGGTGAAAAATCCCATTAACATAAAGCACGAAATTATACAGCCGAAACGAGAGTGTTTTATACCTAAATTGTACAACTAAAGTCTGTCACAATGTAAGAACATAATTTCAGATGCTGCATCTAATTATGGGGATATTAATGGAACTGATTTATGTTATTTGCTTTAAATGACACTATTTGCCAGCTCTCTATTGACTAATAACAGTGTTATTCTCAACAGATGCCTTCCAACAAATCTCGGTTGCGTGTGTTAGAGGGAATCACTTGTGGAGGCAAAATACTGACAAATTTCTTATTGTTCCAGCTTTTCTCAAAAAGGCAATACTGTGAGTATTGTGTTCACAAAAGCAGTATTTGAATCGGCGTTGATAAATATTGATGCCACTTTTTCAGATAGTAAGTGTTTCAATTCAACTGCATCAATCACTCAAACTGCACTTGCGAGTTGCCATTCCGTGTAGACCGTATATATCCTTTTCCAGAGGGAATCGCTTAAATGTTATCAAAAACCTGCAGAGATCATGGAGATGTATAGGGGTTAACATAATTGCTAGTGAAAACACCAACCGATGTCGCGGTGTCTAGTACAGGATTGCAGATGTCTGCCCTGTGCTTCTTAATCCCCAAATACAAAGAACTACTAAGGCTGGAGAAAATGCTTTTGGAAAGGTGTACAGGACAAATGAGTCAGAAAGTTTAGTCACATCGATCCTAATTCGGAAAGAATTTAGCGTGCCACAAAAGAAGTGGGTGTCTTTAGCACACAGGATCGCATGATCCGAGGAGAGCTCAGCATTCCAGATCTATTTGAATTCCTTTGTATATCCCGCCCAGCGGTAGCCAATAGCGATGTTTTCATAGGGCTTCCATGGTTGACCAGGTGACGTGGGTCTTCCGGGGGGTACAGTGGTGGCGGAATCGCTGCGCGATGCTGCAGTGGGAGACGCCGTTGCCCCTCCTGCTAATACCATTGCCATGTTGAAGTCCGAGTTCAAATTCGTCAATTTCAAGCCTGCCAACTTTTGTATAATTTTCCGCAAGGCACCGCGTGGTCCATGAGCGCTTTAGTTGGGAAAGTTGAGAGATTTGACAGTGAACACATGGTTTATTGATTCAAAGTTAAGATTTGGGGAAGCATATAACTCTGCAATGGTGAAATCATCTTCAGGCTTTGCGGCACCACAACGCTACTTGAGTGTCTTTTCGAAGTAACAGAAGCAGCACTCCATAGGGGTCAGGTAAAGAAGCCCAGACACATCAATTGCACTTAACGTAATTCCTACTCTGGTCTGACCAGTGGCTTTGGCTTTGTAGTCTATAGATAGTCACAAGATGAAAATATCAGTGGGATTCGCAAACAAAGGAACGTGTGCTAGAGTATGATCAGGGTCCTGTAAACAGAAATACTTAGGACAGCGAATATAGGAGATTATGATTAGTATAGAGATAACCCGAGCTGTTTGTGAACTAATCTAAATTAACACCAACAATTGAAGGTAAATAGCTTGAAGTGGGAACGAAACTCTGAGAGAAGTTTGTCAATGTGTTTGAATGAGTTACCGTCGAACATAAACTCCTTATGTGCGCAGCCAGAACTATCGCCCAGGTCGGCACGATGCTGTGGACTGGGAATCGGAATTGGCTTACCAAATATGGGGGAATGAACATATCTGGAACGAGGCCAATCCTTAGTGGTGCAGTTAAGTGCGGTGGAATGCAGTCTCGCATTTACGGTCACCAACAACGCGGACGAATTTGGCATTTGTGGCGAACAGAGAGAGCGAGCACAGGAATTTGCTAACCTTTATTCATAAGTAGTGTGTGCATGATTATTTCTGACCGCCCAGGCTTTGGAAAAAGGTTGACCTCACCCAGTCTTGAGGTAGAAGGACCTGACACGCAAGAATGCAAGTTGCTTGACTTACATTACGAAATGTTGTGAACCGGCTAAAAAAGAAGAGAAATCGGTATTTGAATGGAACCAAACTAATTCATCGCACAAACAGCCAGGTAACATTCCTAGACGGTCAAAGACGCTCCAACACCAAAAGCAGGTTGAAAACCGATTAGCTGTCATGGTGTTCTTTTTATGTAGAAGCTAGTGGTTAACGATGTAGATCCCTAATTGTAGGTTGTGTATTCACGTCTGTTTATAGAATTGACTGGTCACTGAATCTACGGCCAGTTACAGTGACGTTGGCACAACGCTGTACTCGCTCATGTGGTATATAATAAAGAACCACATGACCAGTCCTTTGGGACACTGTAGCTGATGGTTAGCGATTGTTTACTCTTCATGACTGTAGACGAAATAAAATTATTCGCGAGTTCCATTACAAGAAAAGCTTTCTACCAAAAGACAGGTAGATGCGTCCAGAGGAGAGCAGCTCTACGCCGAATCAACCGGTGGTGCATTAACTATCGGGATTTGTTCTTGGGGTAATCAATACCATTTTCCTTGTTCCACTCTTCTATAGAGTGTGACTATTTACATGAACCACCTCCGAGGACATACCTGCGGCGCTCACCTGACAACAGAATCAACATAGATCTTTGAAATCCTCCACACTTCGCAATCCTGACGCACTAAAGGAACTCGGAAAGTTAATATAATGAATAGAAGCCAGGTGATTCGCCCGACTTTACCGGCTTCAATCAGTGGTAGTAGTCTCCCAAGCAGTTAACCACACAGCAAACAGAAATAGTTTCCCGAAACACGACTGCGAATAAATGCTAGGACAATCGGTTAGAAGTAATCCTGTCATTATCATATCACCGTTTGGCATTGTTCTAGGACGCGGTGGGTTAACGCCTGGAAAGCGTTCCCTTTAAAAATCCACAGTTGTCTGTTTAACAACACTGCAAGTTGGCGGATGGGACTCGCCACTCAATAGAGTCACTGCCCCCCAGGCATTTGCAATTTGACCGATACCACATTTTACAAGTTTTGTGCATATATCTGCTCCCATACGACTTCGCTTACATGTTTGATCCATGACATGCCACTATTTCTTAAACAGGTTTACAGGTTTTCCCTCTTGCTTCACTCACTGGACACGCCCTGTGTACATATCCACATCAGATGAGTTTCTCACCAACATACTGCACTCGAATTTTCTCTGTAATTCTTACACTTCCTTACGCACTCTGCGCGAGTAAACATCATTCAATCTTTGGGCCTTGTGTGCCGACACAATTGCGATACGTGCGGTACGCACTGATTTCTAGCTAGACTGGCTTCACGTTGAGCTTGCATTCCACGTTTCCTTAAGAGACATATATGTAGGAGTTCCGCGACTTAAAATAAAGTGGGATGAGTAGGATTTAAACACTATGCTGCACATGGATGCTTGTGCGCCTATCACTTACAAGCATTTTGCGGCTTATCTACGGATCCTGAAACTTGTTCCCAACAAACAAAATAAATTGCGTAAACGGATGCAACGAGCACACTCAGTAAAAACGGAGTTATAATCCTATGTTTTAAAATATATCATCGGGCATTTCATAAAAGGCTATGCAAATAGGAGGTCATAAAAGACAATAAACAAATTGCCTCTATGCTTTCTGCCCAAAACTACAGGCAGCATTGGAATCGGCGACCAAATGTAGGGTTTAGAACACAAGGAACCGACACAGGATTGTACTAAACACAAAGTTAAACAAACACTGAGAAGGCTATCCAGGAATCAGTGAAGAAAGTATCAAAATAATATTGCGCTTCCCCTTCATTACAGATGAAGTGGACATCATAGTAAACTGACTTAACTATGACGTCAGAGATGATCACCACATAGAATAGTTGGTAGGTATAGAACACGCATTTAAATCCATCGGAATGTTGGATGAGTCTTAACAACGAATTCGACAAACAGTCGTCCCGGTGCTAAGTGGAATCATATTCACCCAGATTCCGTCCAAGATAGAACATGAGGCACTCGGAGGTCTACAGAAGGAAGACAATTTTTATCATACCGTCGGATAAAGGACGCATGACAATGAGAGTTGAAAAACCGGAGTGTCAGTAAGCCTAAATCAATACTGACATTCAATTCTGCATATCGTAAGATTTATCAGTATCGCAGTTCAAGGCTGATCAACCAGATCAACGCAAAGCTGAGGAAGCCGCAAGCAAAAAATGAAATAACTGGCCTAGAGCGACGGACAATGAAAGCCGATGTAACAAATATAACGCATATCGGTGGACTACCCAAAGTTCATAAATGTGTATTCCGCCTCGGACCAATCGTATCACTTCCCGGAACTCCCCTGTAAATATAAGCAAAAGCTTATCAAGGACGTTAAAAAACCTGATTGCCGGGACCGAACATACCATCAAAAATGCAACAAAATTCCTTCACAAACATCGGGGTGTCAAGATGAGAGACGAAGAAATTACACTCACATATGACGTCACTGCACTCTTCACATAAATCAACCACGAACTTGCTACTGAAACCATAGTGGAGCTCCGTCAGAATCAACCGAGCACAACGACAACCAAACAAACCGGGGGTTTTTGGATACTATTGGACTTATGCATTGCAAACATATTGCTTTGATTCACAGGTATATCAGTAGCTGAAATGAATGACAATGGGATCCCCAGTATCTAGAATTAACATCGTAGCTTTGATGCATAAATTGGAGCGTATTACACTGCCAGCCCTCAGACCAAAGCTTTGGATCCGATAGGTAGACGACAAATTTGTCATCAAAAAAGAAACCGAGTACAGACGACACACGAGTTATTCAACAGCGCCGTCGATGATATCAAATTTACAAGTGAATTAGGGAATGGCAAAATGTTGCCATTTTGGATGCCCTGGTCAAAAGAAACACCGACGGAACACTGCAAAACTGCGTATTTCAAAATAAAACTTATCCAAATCAGATAGAAAGCCAGCACAGCAACCAAACCAGGAACTACCAAACGAGCTGCTTTCAAAGCCTATTCAAAAGAGCGGCGACACACTGCAGTGCAACTGAATCGAGAAGGCTAGAAGAAAAACACCTGTAACGAGTAATTCGAAAAATGGCTGTGCTAGAGACATCAACAGAATTCGATTACAGAATAGAACGATTCAGCAATAATAGCATATACGAGAGCGCACAAACAAACAAATAATGCTCCCGTAGATAAAAAAATGTTCCTGAACTGACAGGAAGGTTTCGACAGTCGCATAGAATTTAGGTGACCCACAAAGCAAGTGCCACATTAAGAAACTGTTTTCAAAGCCTAAGGAAAAAGTATATCAGAGTAACCAAAACCAAGTTATCTAGCAGATATAATGCAGCGAAAGTGACAAGAACTACACTAGCTTCACTGGAAGGAAGCTTCGTACTTGAAGCACCGAGCACGAAACAGCTGTAAGAAGAACTGTTCCTAAACCGCTGGCTACCGCACGTGAAGAACAACAAGGCTGCCACTTGGATTTAGAAAATGTGAACATCCTGGCGCCTGAGCGTACAAAACGTGTGGCGGCATTTCTGGAAACATGACACTCCCCAGCTAATTTAATTTACCGACACATTGAACTGGATGCAACATAAGCCCGCCAATATATAAAATCCGGTGGATCAGACCACCAGGCAAGCCACATAATTGAGAGCTTCAGTATTTAGGTAAAGTTCACCACCCACTAGCCATAGAGTACAAGGTCAAACGTCAATTATCTGTCCAACATGCTGAACACGGACGGATGCCCGGACAAGATTGCTCAGCTCCGCAACTAAAGGCGTATAAAGGTGAAAGCGCACGCGCACTCCTATAGAGTCACGCCTGCGCTACACCAATGGTTAAACGCTACTTAACAACGTACTGATAATGTCAGCTGGGTTGTTGATTGAACGTTGGCAACGACATGCCAACCTCAGCGAACAGTTCGACTGCCTCCAAACAACCTGAGCTGCGCACTTTGGTTCTTGCTTCCGCTACTGTCTCAGTGATCGCAGTAACCAAGGTGAAAAACTCTCTACATTCTGGTTGTGCGTCACAGTCCAATCACACAACGTGTACTCCAAATGGCACCCAATTCAATTTTCGTTCATATTCCGTTTCATCTATGCCATGTTGCAGAAGGCAGTCAAATTTGACCAAATCCTTGGTTTTATATCAGTTGAATTGAGCAAAAAATCATTACCACAGTGCAAAATAATTTCCACTCGGCAATGGCAGCAGGTAGGTGAGGCATGAAGTTTACTCCAGAAAAATACAAAACACAAATAGGGTTTGACATCAACATTACTGGCTACATTCTTGAAAAATATGAATACTCATAGTAAATGAGTTAACTAAAGATTAAAGGGGTGAAGAAGAAGGAGTCCCGAAGACCAGCAGTGATTACAAAATAGGAACTAGTGGTTTAATCAATATGCTGCCTTAATTTCGAGCGCAGAGCGTGAAGAGACCGGGCACGCGGCAGTGAGGATAGATGTAGGGAAATACTATACGCGAATCAACTTCTCAAAGCCTACTTTGGTTGCACAAGCAAAATAGTTAACGGAAGCAGAAAGAAAAGGAAGCAAATAACAGTAATAACGTGCGAGAAAAGCTCAGCATAATAACACCAATATAGGCGAAATTGAAAATATTTATCTAATTCTGCCGGAATGTTAATAGGATAGGAGTTATTAAAGCTGCTTTATTTACGAGCACGCCTAGGGAATTGGAGTGATCGGACTGGAATGAATACATCAAATTCAGTGAAGTATCAGTTTAATGCTACTATCAACGCAAAAAGATTAATGCTGCAAGGAGGCCGGGCGAGTATCTTCGCTTATGTAACCGACGATAAAGTAAGTTTCGGTCCTACAAGCAATGCTATTTTGCGCTGTAGCAAAACAATTTCGTGTCCTAATATTCTTTGATCGAATATCTTTACCCGTGTTAATTTTAAGATAATGTTACCACAACCTATACTAATGGGACGCATAAAATATAGCAGAGAAGTACAATGATACACTTAGAAACATATATTGCCTCACGATGTCTCATGAGAAAGTCCCATGATCCGGGTGGAAATAGTTTATGGCAGAATCGGTGGGTCGCTATATGTCAGGTTCGGCCCGCCTCAAAGAAAAGTCAGAAAAAGACGGACATATGGACGAGATAGACGTTTATTGTCGAAACGTACAAAGACAACGTTACAAAGACAAACAGGACAATCTCCAGGTGACTACATAGCCCCATCCTAGAATGGAACCGTTATTGACCCTACGAACTACGTGAGGACTGTCCGTCGCGGATCAGCCATCTGCGAGACCAGACGGTGAAACCTGATGCAGCTGCTGGGGGAGAACCAGGCGACCGGACTCTAGCAGGCGCCCACGCATGTCCTCCCTTAAGGTGACAATAAAATAGGGGGAGAAGGTCCGTTGCATACGATCAGTTTCGTTTGACCACGAGTGAGTATTCTCCGCTTCACATCATGAAAAAAAGAAAGAAAAGTGGGAGGTCATGCATGCAGAAGAGGCGACAGCAACGAAGGGGAAAAGTGCTTACCGAATAGGCAGCAAAAATTCAAGGAAACAACTCTTTTCATTGTTCTTAAAAACGTTATCTCCGTTTTTCTTCAAGTTTTCAAAACCTTCTGCCGTCTTTGGATTTTTAAACATTTTGCGTCTTTTCGCGGTTTTATGAGGGTACTGATGCGAATGAAAATCTGTAAACGGTGTTAGAAGCAAAATGCTAAGCTAATGTTCTGACAAACGTGTCGGCCAGTGCACCCGACGACCTGATCTGGTAACCATTTTAGGCGCAGCGGCGTCGGAGGGCTCAGGAGACCCGTTTCCAGTTGTGGTGTTGCTTTCTGCGGGCGTTTCCTCCACAATTGGTTGGCTTGATTCATCGGAAGACGAAGGACTGGAGTAGTCGTTCCACCTTGGTTCGACGAAAGCAAATTGGTGGCGAGCGATTCAGGCGACTTCGCGCTTGCCGTTGCGTTGGATAACGAAGAAATGATCCTCATGTTGTCGGACCTTGAATGGACATAAGTAAGGTCGTTCAAGTGGTCTGCGTAGACCATCAATGCGAATGAAGGCAAACGAGCAGTAGTGAAGATCTTTGGGAACGTAAGACTTTGATGCTATTCCTGTACTATGGTCGATTTATTGCGGCGCATGCTCGTAGCTAGCTGCCGAGCGTCGTAGCGAGTAGGGTTCGGGCTTTCACAGAAGAAATCGCCTGGTAATTGTAGTGGATTCCCATAGACCAGTTCGGCGCTGGACTTTTTGAGATCGGTTTTCAGTGCTGATGGAATTCCGAGTTTTACCATTGGCAGAAATTCTGTGCAACTAAATGCATTGGCGGCACTCAGCGAGGCTTTAAGCTGTCGGAGGAAGCGCTCCACCATTCCGTTTGCTTGAGGATGGTAGGCGGTTTTCCGGAGGCGTTTATATCCGAGGACTTTTAGTAGGTCGTTGAATGTCGACGATTCGAATTGCGGACCACGGTCGGTAGTCACAGTGGCTGAATAGCCGTGTGAAGCGACCCAGCGCTCGACGAATGCGCGTGTTATGGTCGCAGCGGATACATACGGAATTGGACCAGCTTCAGGCAAAAGAGTGGCGCGATCCACAGTGGTCAAGTTATAGACCATGCCTTTAAAATTCGTAAGTGGTCCAACGATGTCGATGCGGACGTGAGCGAATCGAGTTGATCGTGCTGGGAGGCGTCCTATCGGAGCGGCAACGTGTCGATGAAGTTTTGCTCGCTGGTAAATCAGAAAGTTGCGTGCCCAAATTCTGACCTCGCGCTGCATGTTGGGCCAGACGTAACTGTCG
Source organism: Dicrocoelium dendriticum (assembly GCA_944474145.2). NCBI lineage: Eukaryota > Metazoa > Platyhelminthes > Trematoda > Plagiorchiida > Dicrocoeliidae > Dicrocoelium > Dicrocoelium dendriticum. Next base: position 110,130 of record CALYDF020001581.1, read on the forward strand.
GCAATCATCTTGATTAAAGCGCAGATGCCAGGATGTGCAGTGTTGTGCAGCGCATCGAAGATTTTTCAGCGAAAGCCGCTTGGTACCAGTGGACGTGGATGTCCGGTAGAGACGTCGCACATTATTGTACCTGTAGACTAAGGTCGCGGTCAAGGTACAAATTTTAACCTGAACTCTACACAGGATGATATTAAGTCTTTTTCGGCTTGTTGGGCAGTGGCCATAGCTGACAGATTGAGTGACTGATCGGTCGGAGCCATACAAGTTACTCTTAAAAGCATGTCCGCTATGACGTTATCCACACCAGACACGTGTTGAACGTCCGTCGAAAATTGAGACACGAACTCAAAATGCCGAACTTCACGCGGTGAGTGTCTAGGTCGAATGGTTCCGAAAGGCGTAGACGAGTGGGTTGTGATCGGTAAAGATGGTAAATGATTACCTTCGAGAATGTGACAAAAATGGCGAACGGCGGAGTATACGGCGAGTAACTCGCGGCCAAATGTGCTACATTTCGACTCTGCTGTCTGAAGACGTCGGGAGAAGAACGCTAGTGGTTGCCAATTACGTTGGTATAACTGCTGTATAACAGCGCCTTTTGCTTGTTCCGAGGCGCCGACGGCTATATTGATTGGAGCGTTCTAGTCGAAGTAATGAAGCATGACGACAGAACTGAAGGATTCTTTGCTAGCTTCGAATGCTTCTCGTGCTTCAGGCGTAAGATCAACTTTACCGTTGTTGCGTCTACGCAGAAAATTCTGTTAGTGTTGCATTAGCTCCGCGCAACGTGACAGAAATCGGCGATAGTAGTTGACCATGCCGCTGAAGAGTCGAATAGCTGATATGTTCGTTGGATGAGGGAATTCGCAAATTGCCTGGACTCTGTCCTGCAAAGGTGGGATACCCTCGGAAACTAGTTGGTGTCCGATCAAGTCAATACACGGCTGCATGAAAATGCACTTCTCGGAGTTGACAATGACGTTGTACTTCTTCAGCCGTTCAAACAAGAGTCGTTGATGTGTTCACTGTTCCTCTTCGGAAGCACTGGCCAATAGAATATCGTCGATGTACGGATGGACGAAGTCGAGTCCATATACGACGGAGCCCATGAAGTGTAGGAATGTCTGCGCGGCGTTGCGCAGACCCAATGGTATTCGTAGAAACTCGAATACTCCAAATAGTGTAATAATGAACGGTTTTCCGTATCTGCTGATAAGCTCGCATCAGATCTTTCTTTGAGAACACGCGAGCGCCATGAAGACCGGCTGTAATATCATGTATGTGATGAATAGGACAACGATCCGGAATTGTCACGTTGTTGAAGACACGGTAATCGCCACATGGTCGCCAGTCTCTTGACTATTTCTGGATCATGTGAAGGGGCGAAGACCAAGGGCTGCTGAATGTTTGGACGATGTCAAATTTGAGCATTTGCTCGAATTCCGCGCGAGCGGTTTTGAACTTTCCCGGATTCAGTCTTCGAGCTTTGAAGAAGACCGGCGGACCCTCGGTAAATATGTGATGCGGCCTAGCTGCGGCTGCAATTGCCAGAGACGATGAAGGTCGGAAAACTTCAGGAAAACTCTCAAGTAGCGCTTTGCTGGCCAGCGAGTTAGTAGTGGCGAACACCGGACTGAGCGATGCTACATGGCTGGATATTCCAGCAACCGAAAGTTTTGTTGTCTGATTGATGAGACGTCGTTTAGCATCGACGTACAAGCCGAAGTGCTGAAGAAAATCAATCTCGACAACGGGATTTTGTACGTCAGCGACAGCGAACACCCATCAAAAAGAGCGTCTCAGACCGAGGTTATGTGTGCATGAACGCTGACTGTAGACGCGGTTGCTGGTGCCGTTGGCTGCGCGTAGAGTATCAATCACCTTTCCGGTTGCTTCCTTGGGATCATGTGAAGGGCGCTAGTTTCTGCGCCAGTGTCGACGAGACAGCAAACTCCCGTGTGTCTATCGGTAACGAAGAATAGGCGAACGTGTTGATTAGCTGCGTCCGTTACCCCTACATGCTGCTCGGCCCGTTTCCCCTGCGAGTTGCGTTTGAGGGAACACGGTGGGCTGCCCGACTTGGCCTGCGGGCCAAATCGCTGATGGTACCAGTAGCAGGAATACATTCGGCTCGGTGATTCTGATGGGGATTTTAATCAAGATGGACGTTAACGGTTTGCAAATCGTCATCGGCAGATACTCCCAAAAGTTGTGAAATTGGTAAACTTCTTGGTTAATGAGGCAACTTGCGCTTTCACCTCGGTAATAGCGTCTTTCGTCGTAGATAGAACTTCTAAATCTGGCCGTAGAATTCCAAAATTTTGTCTACAATATCGGGCAGCAGGTTTAGAGATGCGCCAGTATTTGCGTAGATGATATTGCACATTTTATGTAGCAATCTACGCAGCCACATTTCCTTGAGAAATGTGTCGTCCACCATGTCGGGTTTGACTAAACTTTGCATCTTGCCCAATAGCTGCGATGGATTGAGGTCACCCAACTCCGTTTCACTCAGAAGCTTTGTGATGGGTGGACTATCTGAAAGACCCCTCCTTTTGAGAACCACGTCTTAAATTTCCTCGTAAGATTTCCTCTTTGCTGGCAATTTAAGGATATAGTCGATATCATCGGCGGCGTGCGGATGATGAGTGTAGATCACGTGGAGATATTTGATTATTGAGACCTAATGCCACGAAGTTGAAAAGTGCCCCTAACTGAGCAAACCAATGTTTTGGATTACTTTCGCGAAACGGCGGAGTGGCGGTGGTTATATTATCAATCTGAAGGTCGAAGACTCGGTGAAACGAATCCACAGCAGCAAAATGATACAGAGTAAGCGATATAGAACCCGAAATATGCACAAAAATATGAAAATGGATAGACCGATTACAAAAGGGAACGAACCTGGAAAGAAAAATTAGTAAGTGGCTTACCAAATTTTCCATCGGGGTCGTCAGTTACAGCGGAATCGTTCGGTCGCTATATATCAGATTCGGCCCTCCTCAAGGAAATGTCAGAAAAAGACGGACATATGGACGACATAAACGTTTATTGTCGAAACGTACAATCCCGCTAGCTGAAGGCACCACAAAATTGTTCAAGCTAGAGGAAATGTATAGTCGCCAGCTGAGACGCAACATGCGCCCTTCGAGGCGGAGAAACCAAAATCGAACGAATGCGAATCATCTGGATTACTCAAACACACGTAGTCATTGTGCTGACGGACAAGCTTCCTAACTTGTCTATGTACAGAATGATATTATATTTTAATTATATGTTACACAGACAAACAGGACAATCTGTCGTTCTCTACCAGCTGGAACATTAAGTGTATATATCTTTACTTTCATTTCTTAATTACATTATACTGTACAATAAATGAACTTTACGAAAATTGTTAGCCAATTCGAGAATCAGCTTTAGGCACTTCTGTGGTGTGAACCTTTATCTCTAAGTTTATTTACATTGACAAATTTTACGGACAGTTGGGGTTAGTTCAGCCAATTGTGAGGTCTTTCATCGCATTAACATCTGTTCATTTTCGAACAGCTATATTTGTAAATATTTTCCCGAGATCTCAGCTACTTATCTGACTTTCGTACTACCGAAGTACTTGCGAAGAAATGTATGTTTGAATATCTGTGTAAAGCAAGCGCCTCAGCTTCGTATGGCTTTGCCCGTGTCGTGTGAGTTTGAACGTCCTGCATTAGGTGCTTTGAAAATTTGCGAAATGTAATGATTATTGGCTGGCATACGCGAAAATATTACCCCAATATTTGTATTCCAACGAAAAGTTTCCTCAAAAATAGCAACAGAATTACCGGTTGAACGGAAAAAATGGCATTGAAATTCCCCAGTCAGGGTATAATAAATGGAATACATTAGCAATGGAAATTATAAAAAAATCATACCAAGCAAAATTTAGAAAATTGCTTAAAAATTTACGCAAATTGAAATAAAGCACGAAAACATCAAAAATGTGTGTAGTAAATATCTCAAAGTGGAAGAAATAAAGAACCGACTGTAATTGTCTTTAGTATAGGGGGTACAAATGGAACCGGCAATAATGGCACCTGCCCAATTACCCAAAATTTAGGGACTACTTCACGCAAAATCTAAGACATGAAACAATTAAAATACATTCAGCTAAACATCGCCTACACCTAGTTTTTCAATTACCAAAACGAACACAGATGGATTTTAATTTATATGTTCCTTTTCACCAGGCCATTTAAACCAGCATTGGAATAAATCTGTTTTGTGTAGGAGTTAAAGATATGGTGTTTATTAATTTATGATGTATAAGGGATGTTGTTTTTTTCGTTCACTTTTCTATAGTAGAGTTTACTTTACCCGTATTAGTACCGTTAAGGCAACGATACTGACGGTCACATGGAGAAGCCTCTCATTGACGTAATTTATGGGCTTTACCAGGAGCAATTGGAACCGAATTTCCATTATTTTGATATGAACACTCTGTTTCCAAAGCATTTTGAATAGGAGGACTTCGTTATCTAACGAGTTGTGTATAAAATCTATCTCGCAACTTATTTAAAGTCATATGCAAAGCCATAGGCATTTTTATTTAAGTCACTGGCAGATATCACGCCGGTCGAATTTATCCATGACATTATTTTTAGGTGCAACATTATCTGATACATTTTGACAACGGCAACCATCAGCTTGGGAATGCTTTTTTCAAAGATGGATTCAGTATGACGACTGCAAACAAACGTTGTTAATTGTCATCTATACTAGAGGTTATAAGAAGCTTAAAAACCGGCGTTTAATATTCGAAACGAGAGAGTTGTTTTCAAAGCCACTAAATCTGCCATGCTTTCAATTCCTCTATATCTAGTTATAAGGGAGGTCACCACAACTACCGGGAGGACTACGATGTCAAGCAAGATTGCCACAGATTATTATATGAAAACAACCGATGGAGGTGAGTTTTATGTGATCACAATATTTTAAACTATCGAGCGACAGGCTGTACAGGAAACATCTGGCTTCATCAAAAAAATTACCCTATGCAATTATGAGATCAAACTAGATCAAAACTACCTCAGAAGAAACGATAGCATTTGCTGGGAATTCACATCAGAATATCTGTTATGAAAATAAGGTGTCCTGTGCCTCCCTATGGAATATTCTCCAAACTAAGTTTCTTGCCCGTCGGTCACTAAATTCATTTGCTTATTTACATAAATTGCAGCGCGTGCATTAAGTGTTTGTTCTCTAGGATAGTATGGTTTACTCGTAAACGATTATGGTGCTGCCAGATTAGATGAGTCTAGTTAGCTTAACTAACAATTGTTGCTACGTGGGATTCTAACCACACGACGACTTTAGTTTAACGCTGTCAAATTAGTCTCAATGAACATTCGCTCTTTGTCATCTTATGGCCAGATGCTGGTGTAGCCGTATAGTTGACTTCCAACAATTGGCGTTAGGAACCGATGTGCCTCACTTAGGTTATGTGGGAAACTTATACGGCGTTTGCACCTTTTTGACATTGGTTTCCGTGATCTGTCCTAACCATTAAAAATCTTTCTCAATGAATCGTTTTTATGAATGTATACCAAGGAACAATGGTTTATCACGGGTAAAAAGCATGTGCTTGACAAGTCCCGTAGGGTAATTGGAAAAAAATAAAAATTTATAGGATCGTCGAATAAGTAAATGGTTATTTCAAGCATCCATCGAGTTAAATGCATAACGACAGTCTGAAGTGGGATTGGGATGGGCACACGCAAAACAGTATAGAGAGCTGTTATTTTTCTGTAAGTGCGTGAGACATTAGAAGCACCACCGTAAAACCAAGCAACGAGGCGATGGTAGAGTAACTTGACGTCAATCTTACCCCTAGCGGGGACTTATACCAATAGGTGCTACAAAGTGTTGTATCCGATATAATATTACAAAGCAAAGCATACTGGAGCACTGCAATTTTAGCTGTTTTAAAGGATTAAAAAGCTATCCAGAAGATAAAGAATTATATCCATTTTTAACACCATTTGGATGTTCAACACGAATTATACGTTCAAAGGTGGTAATCCCTAATAAGGATTAATACGTTTCCACTCGACTATTGCTTGTCTATGCGCGATCGGCGGCTCTTGGGCTCTTAAATACTCAATATAAGTCTTTAAATACGGTAAATCACAAAATGTTTAGTTACAAGTATGGTGTTGAGAGTTAGATATTTTGCTGAGTGTTCACAACTTGAGTGGAGAATGTGGGACACAATGAAATGAAAACTATGCCTACTTGTAACCAAAATCCAGCTGCGTTGATTTCGACTCCATTCCGTCAGAAAAGCGTGTCGCGCTTTCATGTTAACCAGTGCTACATTTATATCACGAGTCCATTAAATGTTTTGCATGGCCTGTACTCTTGCAGTCGATCTACCGCCGCTGACAGCTTCGTTAATAAGCATAAGAAGCCGTATCAAACCGCTATTACGGATCTGATACGTAGACGAGAGATTTGCCATCAACAAGCGGGATTCCATACCAAATACACATTATCCATTTAACAGCAGAATAGAATATGGCAATTTTATCATCTCACTGGTGATCACGGAAATGCAATTCTTAGATTAACTGGCTCATAGGAATAATTATGGAAATTCACAATTGCCTACGTCGGAAGAAGACAAGAACCGACCACCGAGACTATACATCAAACCACAAAATCGAGGCATGAAAAACCTTTTCTTACCAGCCCAAATACATTTTAACATGTGGGAACTGAGGCAGTAGGAAGAGAACCACATATACCAAGCTTTAAAAAGAGTATATCTAAGGAATATCATCAAAAGTGCCTTGATTAGAATAGTGTTATCACAGCGTAGATAAACGAGTAAAGGTTCTTCAATTAAGAAAACTTTTAAGCTAATGATGATATTGACAAGACCACACAGAAGCTTGGTGGCATATAAAGCAAATGCTAATTTAAGAGGAGTACCTTCAACAAGGAGAGACAAAGGCGAACAGAGCAGTCAGCATGATGTGATGTACAAGATAATCTGCAAAGAATGAGACAAACTACGTCAGATAAAGGATAAAAATTTTCAACACCGAACACAACATGATCATAATTTGAGCTGAACCATATTTACCGGTCTCCATATATGAAGACTAAGAAGTTCATTACTTCAACTTAGAAATTCCAACCAGATGGCAATTCGAGGCGACCAAACCAATTCTTGGAGACGTGGCATTCTATAACCAACGTTATCTACGGACGTATTGGACTTTACAACTTCTCCATTACTTATCGCGTTAATGCGAACGTTTTAATTCCCCACTCAGCAGCTTTGTTTCGTAATGTAGAAAATTTACACAGCACCCATCTAAAGTCAGCACAGAGAGTGCTGTGTGGTCAGCCGTGTGCCTACTGTTAGTTGTTTCCAAATTTCAGGCCGCCTCGTATGAGAGAACATAGGACATAAAACTGTCTAAGTGCCAAAGTCGTCAACGCATGAGAACTGCGTCAATACGGCCACTGGCTTACGTGGGCGTAGGTGTGGTTTGTATGAGCGGTGCCAAAATTGCTGGACCGGGGCACATGCGAAACCGTACGGATGTCAGTCTGGCATTGTGTCACAGATGCCAGCTTCCTTAAGCCCCATGGCGTGGGCGAGACGTTTTGGCCAGGACTCCAAAGGGCAAACATCCCACGCTCTTGGAATAGGGGGGCGGAACTTTAGTTACAAAACGTTCAGGTGATTGCACGTGTCTGATTTGTGTGCGGAAACATCCAAATGGTTCCGATAGACCGTCTATATTCAGCGGAGTTGTCACTTCTGCTTCCCCCCAGTTGGATAGAACGGTAACAGGACGTATTTAGCAAGGCGAAGAGAAAAGCTTCTTCAAAGTTCACTTAACAGGTTTGTCTTTAATTTATCTGAAATTGTTGACATTTAGATCGCACTACGCGAAATGGGCTAAGAGGAACCTACGGCCGTCATTCGTCCGATGTAAACGCTCATCTTGAATACAAATAAAGATGGCAACAACTGGAAGAGCATTGCATCTATTCTACGGGTAAAGCCAAAGACCTGTAGAAGCGGGATTTGGAAATTAGAATTGAATGATTCACCGAGATATTTTAGCGCGTCGCGTTAAAGATGTCCATCAGATAGTCATGTGGATTGCATGTTTTAATGGCTGGAAGTGGAAACTATGGCTACCCTGCAAACTCTTCGGCTACGACTGATGTTTGAGTTCGAGGTGGACGTGAGCGTCAGCGCAACCGATCGCTATCCAGATCGCCACATGACAAGGAAGCAATTACACGCAATACTTACACCCATGATACGATGGAGAATAAAATGCTGAGGCTGCGTGTTGAATTTGATGAAGGATGGCTTGTAGCGTTGATGGAGGGGAGGAAATTTTATCTGTTTTCCGCTCGCACAAGACGAAGTGCAGCACGTGGATTGAGTGCGTAATGTATGGTGCCATACACTAGGTGACAAAATCTGCACCTAATCAGCGCAACGAATGAGGATATATTCCTGATATTCTGTCCTAAGAGGCATTTATATTAAAGAAAGATGTGTGCGCAGGTTGCGTTTACTGCTTGATACCAATGACCCATTGCGCCGATACATATGTCCTCATTTATGAAAAGGCACAATTTCCCACTGATCTGGAGCGTTACTTTTAAGATGAGCCTCAAAGCTTAGGTAGACTTCTGCGATCGGCACCGTATTCTCCGTAACTGAACCCACTCCAAGTTATCTGGAGTAGCATTAATGCTTACCTTGAGCAAACTATGAGGTGGCCATATTTTGAAATGCTTCGTGGGGATCCAGATGGCGTACTGAGCTAGATGGCTTAAAAATGCAGTTTTTGGAGCAGCATGTAGCAGAATCAGGATCCTGCGTGACGCTGTACTAATGTCAATAAATGATGCGTCATGATCGAAACAAATATTCACTTTAGTTGCACCTACTCGAACTGTAGCCCCTTCAATACCACAGATACCTTGCTTGTTAAGGTTCAATGACCTGTTTATTTGTGAGCATTGTGGGGCCTCGACTGGCGTACCTCGTGGGTTTCAGTTTGCTTTCCCCTTGGCTCTGCGAAAGTTCACTCGGCGTTAGCGATAGCCGCTGTAAACTACGATTATGGCGGGTTCTCACTCTAAGTATAGACCAAGCGTTGGTAACTGGTCGTTATGCAGTACATTGTGATCCACCGATAGCGTGAAGACATGTCACACGCCATTTTAACTATCTTTAATAAAATTGTACATATTCCTGAGCGTATAACATAGACTGGTTAATATAAGCTTCGGTGATTCTCTGCATGGTCAATGGGTACGGCAAGACTGCGAGCCAAGCCAGCAAAAGAAATGGAAATCACTGGGCTACGTCCGACAAGTACAAATGGCCTAGAAGATTGGAATGTCTGGCAATGCAGCTTAGAGTTTTCTCCTGCACTGTTCCAGGCGATATCACATTTGAAATTAAATTGAAGGCGTCCGCATAGAGTTAAACTCAAAGTTTCCTTTTGTGTCGAAAGTACGTATGGTCTCTGGAATAATGACCCAATACTTATTGCAGTATTTAGTTTAATTGTTATATCGTTATTGTGTTCACCTTCATTATTCTTCATTCCATACCTAATGACCAATATCTCTGGTCCATTCCGCAACACTGAGTGCACTACAGCTATGGCTCAGCTAAGCTCAGTAGGCTAACAGAAAGCAGGAATGCTGACTGGATCACAGACTTGATCAATATGTACCGAAATCGCTTTGAGACTGTCCGCGAAGAACCACTGAAATACTTGTTTTTGGAACAAACAGTAGAAGCACGGCAGTAGAACTGTAAGCTCAATGTTTTCAAGAGAACATATGTCTTTAACAATTCTTCTTCCGGCTTGTAAAATTATTTGCGCAAAAACGACTAAAATATATACACAGCACAATAAAAGGTTAAACACTCAGTTCACGGTCACTGGTTACTGTCACTCACTGCCCACCAGGACACAGTTGTAGAACGAGCACAACTGCTTGGTTTGGATAGAACAGTTCGTCTGGGTTGAGTGAAGCACAGCGCGTTGGTGTATCTTTTCTGGATGCACAATGCCGGTTGGTATAGTCTGATTGCAATACCCACAGCCGATTCAAGTAATTATTTCGAACACACTTTGATCGACTTTCATGTGGTCGATAAACGATTTGGATGCATCGGCTAGGTCGAAAGAATAATACCTTGTCGGCAAGATGTCAGGCGCTTGATTCGTTGGTTAGCTTTCGGTACACTGTTGCCAACCAGGCCGGATGGTGTCCCCACCCTGACAGACAAGCGCCAACTCGTACAGAAAAAATACACTGAGCAACATCATCATCATCATCGTCACCATAGACATTAACATAATCATAATCATCATCATCCCCACCGCCATCTCCCTCAACATAATCATCATCAACATCAACCTCATCAAACATCATCATAATCATCAACATTATCCTCATCAACCTCGTCATCATAATCATCATCGTCGTCGTCGTCGACATCATCATCAACATAGTCATCATCATCATCATCATCATCATCATCATCATCATCATCATCATCATCATCATCATCATCATCATCATCATCATCATCATCATCATCATCATCATCATCATCATCATCATCGACATCATCATCATGAATATTATCATTATCAAAACCATCATCATCATCATCTTCTTCATCTTCAACATGAATATTATCATCATCAGCATTATCATCATCCTCATCGTCATCGTCATCCTCATCATGATCATCCTCTTCTTCATCAACATCATCAACATCAACTTTATCATCATAATCATCACATCAACTTCAATGTTAACATCATCATTATCATCAAGAATATTATCATCTTCAGATTTATCATCGTCCTCATCATCATCTTTATCCACAGCATCATCATCATCATCATCATCAACAACAACAACATCATCCTCATCAACACCATTATATTATCATCATCATCGTCATCATCATCATCAACATCGTCATCATCATCATCATTTTCCTCATCATTATCTCATCATCATTACCAACCTCATCATCAACGTCGTCGTCAGCATCAACATCATCATCTTCATAAATTTCATCATCAACTTCATCATTAACATCTCATTCATCAGCATCGTCATTATCATCAACATCATCATCGTCATCCTCTTCTCCCTCAACTTCATCATCAACGTCATCGTTATCATCTTCTTCAGCATTTTCAGGAATAATATCATCATAAGCATTATCAACCTCCTCATCTTCCTCTTCATCATCACCATTTTATCATCATTATCATCATCATCGTCATCAGCATCATTATCATCATCATCATCGTCATCATCATTATCATCATCATTTTCTTCATCATCATCAGCAGCAGCATCATCAACATCATCATCGTCATCATCATGATCATGATCATGCTCATCATCAACATCATCAACATCATCATCAGCAGCAGCATCAGCATCATCATCATGATCATTGTCATCATCAATATCATCATCGTTATCTTCCTCATCATCATGTATATTATCCTCATCAGCATTATCATCATCCTCATCGTCATCATCATCATCATCTTTATCCTGATCGTCATCATCATCATCCTCATATTAATTATTAACATCATCATCATCGTCATCATCATTAATATTGTCATCTTCATCAATATCATCCTCCTCCTCATCCTCCTCATCATCACTTTCATCATGATCATCATCACCATCATCATCAGCGTCATCATCCTCAGCAACATTATCATCCTCACTATCATCATCACATCATCATCAGCATCAACATCTACGTCATCATCATCATTCTCAGCTTCATCATCGTTATTATCATCAACCTCCTCATCATCATCATCTTCATCATCAACCTCATCATCATCGTCATCATCATCATCATCTTCATCCTCAACCCCACCATCGTCAACATCAACATCATCATCATTATAATCGTCGTCGTCGTCATCATCATTATCATCATCATCATCATCATCATCATCATCATCATCATCATCATCATCATCATCATCATCATCATCATCATCATCATCATCATCATCATCATCATCAAACATCATCATCATCGTCATCATCATCATCATCATCATCATCATCATCATCTCCATTATCGTCATCATCATAATCATCATCATCATCATCATCGTCAGCATCACTGTGCAAGAAAGTCTGGGGAATTCGCTCCAATGTGCGAAACAGCAAACGTGGCGAACATGAATCTGCATGGTTCGAGAATGGTAAATCTGGCAGAAATCTGCTAAAAATGCAGTGCCGTTGGGCCCTCAAACGCAGCCTGTCGAATACTCATTAAAACCTAGGAAAAGATTGCTCTTGATATCATGGGCGCATTCACAAATACCCGTCAACCGAAAATTACTGCCCCAGCTGCTACGTAATTCTAAAACAAATGGCAAGATGCTGCTTTGTGTGAGGCTGTCACTACAGCCGCTAATCATAATTTGCTTTGCTGGTTGTTCCCAACCTTTGTGTTACCCGAAAGAATTGTCACTAAAGTGGGCATCAGATTTAACGCAATCACTACACCGAGTTACTAAGGCGCAATGGAATCAGACGCTCAAGAAAAGTGTCGCATAATCCTGCGACTAATGTTATAGTGGAACATAGCAACCGATTTTACAAGAGTCCTTACAAGTACTGAAGTTTTCGGGCGCAACTTGGGTAGATTAGTTGGTGTTTGCATTAGAGATAATAATTGCGGTCAGGTTATTCCGCCTGTCCATACATAAATGCCAGTCCATCAATGGTAGAAACCATGCTTTTCACCTACTTTGCTTATTTAGTAGTTTCAATGCATATGTTTGTATGTTTTTCTGTTTACCGCCAACGAATTATCCCACTTAATCTTGCAAGATTCACCAGTCTCATAAATCATTCTTCCATCGTCTGGATGTTGCTTCATTCCCGCCAGTGGATTAACACCGTTGTTTGTGCAGTGTTCTATCCCGGTTGCCTTTCTGAGGTGTCCCGTTTCTCTGTGTCCCGATTTCCAACGCAAGTGCCTTCTACTTCCAGTGCTTTGACAACACCCCTCACTTGTGCGCCCATGCATGTGTTGTTGCTTGACACTTACTTTTTACTTGACAGTAGAGGCGAACCTGCCTTACTCGGAGTCGAGCCACATTGGTCGGTGCTCACGTGAGCCCATTAGTCAATAATCAAAGCATACCTGTACAGCTTTACTTTGATCACTACGACTCTGCTGGTATCACTTTATTGCAGCTTATTTCACAGATCTTCCTGAGGATTTGGCTAGGTGGTAGTATTTGTATTGAAGTGCTGGTTTAGGAATTTGATTTGCGGAACCGTTAAGGTATTGCCTTTACATGCTCATTTTGTTCAACAGCACATTTATCATGGTTCTGCTTTTGGTTATTTTGTATTCTCGGCGGGACACTCGTTGCTTTAATTCTCAAGCGCTTTTGATGCTTATATTTACAACCATGCCCAAGGTGGAATAAGCTATCCGAATTCACGCCAGGAATAACCATTCGAACTCGATTAAACGCAATCATCACAAAAGAAGCAAGCACCGATCAAGCCGAATGTGGACGTAGAGTTGAAAGCCCATCTTAATACACACGAACTGGAATACATAACTTTGCGTAGCAATACTTATTTCCCGGAGGGACACAGGAAAATCGGACTAACGATCTGGTTATTTCTCACCCCAGTGACATTCAAACTGTCAGACTGAACGACAGCCGAGACTTGGCTGTTGTTACTTTCCTGTACACATTTGGAGCTACACTGATTTATTGTTAAAATAAAAATGATATATAGTTTGCATATCGCAGAATAATTTTCTAATTCGGCATGTGATTTCGAAAGCTTGTCACCATTCAAATGCAGCCAGCACAAAATGTTACCCATTATAAAACGAAGCGTTTGTATTAAAATTTATAACTAAATACCAACAATCATTGTTTGAACTTCCAACGTTACCATTCGAGAAGCCTTTACTATCCCATTTCTTCATTGTGTTATTTTACTTATCGATCACAATAAACTCAGCTCGTATCCATTCCCTTAGCAGGTTGATTAAACAGACGGAGAGCCTTGATAACATAACACAATTAAGTTTGGGATACGACTCACCGAGATTAATTTGACTGGTCTGCATTTCGCCGATGGATAATGGCTCTTAATAAAGCAGTCTCGTGTTTGACAAATTTTTTGATGACCCCTCTAGTAGCCATGCCTACTACAAATAAGCTAGACGTGATTACATTTTCATATAAAAGACAGCAGTTAGTTAAGTCTCGTCCACGTTTTTGATGCTCACAATGTGCACACCGTCGCTTTTCACAACAGCCAACCGCAAAAGACACTACGTCATTCCAACTACATCCATTTCTGGAATAGGGCTCTCCCCAATTAGTTTGGTTGATCATTTTACCGCTTTCATATCCGTGCAAATATGCAACATTCTTCTGTTGATCCGTTAAGAATGCGAATATCCTTAACGCGCTAGGCAGCTGCAACCCTTGCACTGGACCTCGCGTCTGACGATCATATATGGCATCAGTTTATGACGAGATACTGGTAGGTGACAAGGAACATCTGATCGTCATGAAAGGAGACCAAATTGACAACAGGGAACATTTGTTTTCATTGCTGCCGTTCGACTTCAAATGCATATACTACTAGAATGTGCATAGCAGATCTACTTGGTTCTTCTAGCGTACGTTTCGTCACCAGTCGAAGTGCCATTCCCATTGCGCAATATTTAGTAACTTGATAGCGTCAAACAAAATTTAAGCAAATCTGGAGACGGTTAACATCAACAACGGCTCAGTTCTTTGTACATATTTACAGCTTTCGTACCCAGGGTTCATTCAGGTTGGTTTTCTGTATAGGCCCGCTGGTAAACACCAGCGAACTCTGTTTGCTGGTCTTTAGCTTGCTGAAAGTTGGGGTGTTTCTTTGCAAAATTATTGGTGCGATGGTTGCTTTAGTTACAGAGCATGGTTACAACGGCTATTATTTTAGCTTTTCAGCTGTTTATCAGTGTAGGTGAAGCTACGGTTCTCAATCAGGCTTCGCACTTTTGTCTAAGTTGTTCTTGTTTAGGATGAAGACAAATGTTTAGGACAATAGGCGGAGGAAGGCAAAACTCAGTTTATAAAATGCATGCAAACTAACCCCATCCTGAAGTTCAAATACAATCATCCAAAAAGTGAAAAGATAAAGAGCATACCTACTTTATTTCGTGAGCTCTAAATCAAGCTACGGAACTTTGAAGCACAAAATAAGGAAGAGGTACATACAACCCCGTGAAGTCTAGTGGAATATGATTAAAAATTTCAAAATGCCGAAATATTGCAGCTTCGAAATGTTATGCCGCCTTTATGTAGAAGGCGAACTTCTATTAATTAAAAGTATAAAAACCGTAATTCTGGTAGAAAAATAGCCAATTTACGGAAGCATATTTGCGAGCCGCAACTGTGCTTACAATGGGCTTGATGCAGCCTGCTGGCTGTATTTCTTACTTGCCTGGTATAGGGGATTCGATGCCAAAACTGTTGGACATACTAATTGGGTCAAGATAGATGGAAAATGAATACAACACATTTAGAAATTATACCCGCCCGGAGGAACAATTGCCCATCCTCATTGATTTCGCTGCACATCAATGAAGCAAGATATGATTTGGATTAGACCAGAACCGAGATTCAGACAAACGGAGACACAAAAGGAGGAAAATATCAGTAAGCAATATATCTGCCAATCGGGCTTGAGCCTGCCTACTAGTAACTAGAATAACTAGTGGGAAGACGGATTGGAAACGGTAGTTTGCACCAATAACGAACAACAAGTGAACACATAAACGATTAGACGCCATAGTTGTGCTCAGTAAGCAAATTGGCCATAGCACCACGGAAGATACAAGCAACCAGCCCACATTTCAGCAAGCTTAACACCGGCAAACTGAGTTCGCTGGTATATTTCAGGGGGCATATATAGACAACCAAACTGGAAGACGTGTGAGTACGAACTTCAGAATTATGTAAAAAAACAGCCCCGTAGCTGGTGGTGCCCGTCTCCGGATTTGGTATAATGGTATATTAGGGGAAGCAGGTGGACTTTTAGCAAGCGCCGTAGGATGAACAAACAGAGACCCACAAAAGGGTGAATAGAAAACCAAGTGTTAAAATAAAAGTGGTTTTGCTAGCCTCACTTCAGTTTTAACACAGGGGCACGCGGAAAGAGCCAACCACAGTTGTATAGGTTAATTCTGGTTGTGCGAGATTCGTGGTGTTATATCGTCTGACGAAACATACAGGCTATATCTCGTAACGTAAGGGGTTAGGGTAACATAAAGGCGTGTTTAAATACAGGTAAAGTGCAGGCGGAAACAGCGTAATTTGGGGGGTGGCTTCCAAGGCTGACACACAAGAAGGGACTGAAAGTTCCGTCGACATTCTAGCCCACCGTAATGCGTGGTCAAACGGAAGTGGTGACTACTCAAATTCGGGTTGCGCATCAGTTGTAGTAGGTGCCGGCAGACGTGGTTGGGGTTACTTCGAATCTTCTAGGCCATAATAAGGCCGACACGTAGGCGCCAGAACCGGTCACTCAGTCTAAGTTGATCAGGAAGATTGAATAATAATTTGACATGCTTCGTGGCTCGTCGCTGTGGAGGCTCGAGCGCTGTAAGGTCTTGTTTTTGCCAGGGCTACCACGTATTGATTGCATGTTCCACATGAGGCCGCACGCGGGTATTAAACAGCTGCAAAAATACAGAGAGTTCAAACCGCTCAAATGCCCTCCGCAACATGCCAACGTGTTTCTTCCCGTTCCCTTACGCATTCTCAGCCCAGATCGGCCTGAACTAATACTCCAAGGTCGCGCTGCTGGATGACTGCTTGCATGACATGGTCTCCAAGCTTGTAAGTGATGTTCGGCTGCTGGCGAATGTGAACCAACTTCCAGTTCCCCGATTTTAACTGGAGCATATTGTGTAGTGACCACCCGTTCGCTTTGTCCAAGGCTTACTGAATTGCGTCACATTATTCTGAGTCGACAATCGTCTGCTAAACCACAACACATCAGGGAATGGCCAGAAAACTAAAGCGATGTAACCCGTTAGCTCCTTAATGAAAACGAGGATCAGACGTGGCCCCAGTACTGCTAATTGTGGAATTCTACAGTCGATATGAGTCGGATCGAACAGCGTACTAGGAACTCTGACCAGCAATTTCTAAGCTTGCAGGAAATTCCTGATTCACCCAAGGAGAGAATCAACAATTTCATAGCTTTCGTGACAGTGAAGCGGAATGCGGTGGCCCAGTTGGTCGGATGCTTTGGAGAAGTCAAGGTAAATGACCTCTGTTCCTCTGCATGTGTCGGCCGCTTCCGTCCCAATTATTGCTTGAAATCAGTCGTTTAGTAGTGCATGAACGGTGCTGGCGGAAACCACATTGTTGGGATGATTTGATCCTGCGGTGTTCCAACTGGTCTACTAAAGTCTCAGCGATGATTGCCTCAATCACTTTGAGTGCACAGAAAGGAGGATTACCGGGCGACAGTTGTCGGGTTTCGAGCGGATAGCTCTTTTGAAAGTGGACTGACTAAGCCATGTTTCTGCACCATAGGCACAATTAGTTTATCCAAGCACGTTTCGCAAACTTGCGATAATGGCCTGACCATCGTTGTTGATGCTATGTTAATCACCTTCGGTTGAATATAGTCTATTCCGAGAGAGCTGTAGTTTCGTAGTGAGAACCGTTCCTTTAACACAGCTGTGCCAGTAAAATGGATCTCAGTGAGTATTGTAGTTGGGGACAGGGATGTGGGTATGTAACACTGGCGGACGTCTACTTGGAAGGTGGGAGTATACTATATTCGTAGAGCGCGGGCTGCCCTTTCGGCATTCTGTACCTCTCCGACTGGTGTGTAAAGTGGGGGAAACCGAGCTTTACTTTCCGGATGTTGTCAACATAATTGTATACTAGCTCTCTATTGTTGGCAAATTTACAGGCGAAATCTTGTTGGTGACTCAATTTGTCCACACGGACAAACACATTATAGTGGTTTCTCTGCGTCACGTAATCGCCCTAGGTTCCACGACAAGGATAAGATTTGTAAGTTTGCGAAGTTTCATCTCTTATTGAGATGCGCTTACGAGTTTCACTTTTGTTGATAGACGAAAGATTGGTGGAGCGAACCTTCTTTAATTCCGAAACAGTTGTAATGTGCTTGCTGAAGTGTCCAACGAAATGAATCTAGGCGCTGTCAGGTGAGCCACTTTTCAAGAAGTCTCACTCGTCCCTTTCAACTAGATTTTACAAGCAGTTGTAATGAGTGAGAGTACGCATTATTTTTGGGTGTTCCTCAGGATATTCAGCGTTACACGCATAGTTATAATATACGGTGACATGATCGTTTAGCCTTAGTGGGGTGTCTATAAATGGCCTGTCGATCATGAGTTCCTCAATTGTAAGGAAGCGGTCAAGCATCGATGGTTCGTTATCAGTTCTGTGCCTGTTAGGTGTGCTGTCATTATTGTAAAGCGGGATACTTGAGATAAGTTTTTACAGTTCGGCGTTATATCTTTTGCTGGGGGATGCAGAGCTTAACTGGTCGTACACTTTGAAGCCGCCGGAATTAAGAAAGTGGCTGTAAGTTGGGAGGAAGCATTTAGTCAGCGATGATATTAGGTTGGAGTCAATGCCTGGAGTGGACGATGCAGAGCGGTATACGACGGCCACTGGGCAGTTGTTGTTGTGTCCTACACGCAAATGGCACCATAGCGTATCGGTGACTAGCGTCTCCGGATCATCCAGTGGTTCGAATTGTAATTTGTTATGAGAGTAAAGGATAGCACCACCTGGCCTGCTGGAATATTCGTGTCAGAAAAGTACGTACCATTAATCGTAATCTCGGGATCCGTAATACCTGAGTGCAATCAAGCCTCGGTTAATGAGAAAAGATCCTAAGCGTGTGTGTACACGCAGGAAATATTTTCTGTTCTCATCAACGATCCTAGGCACTTGTGGCTAGGAGGATTGTTTGTGCTGACCGTTTTGTGATCGGTCGCTGGCAGATTTTTTGTTATTATCGGCGAGTGGCTTGGAGCTGGGTTTAGTGGCATTGTGATTAAACTCTGACAACTCTGTTTGCACAATGCATTTGAATTGGCTGCAGGATTTCACAGGAAGTTCATCACTTTCTTCAGACTCGACTCCGGTGGTGATTTCGGAACATATCACTACTTCGTATTGCTGTCGTTGTGTTGATTTAAGTCGGAAGACACTTCCGCTCACCGCTTTGAACAGGCGCACGATTGGCAGTCTATTCCAAACTAAATACCGGCGTTCAAGTTGCGTAAATGCCATCTACCTAGTTTGTAACACAAACTTAATTATCTTTAGGCCGCACTCATTGTATCTTCCTGATATAGCAGCCTAGAGAGAGAATTAACTACAACGTCAATCAAGAGTAAGTTCTCACCAGTATAGCGCATCTGGTCCTAGTGCTTTGGTTTTGCTTTGAATACTTCGTGCTTGTGAGACTGGGGACACCGTGGATACAAAAGGTTCTGGCTACAGAATTTAGCCGGAACTCTTTTAAGCTCTGCGTCGTTCGCTTGCGCTTGCTCCATTGAACGTCTGGAAAGACGCCGAACAGAATTAGTTACGTTAGAAGAGGCAGTCGAAAGCTTCTTCCGCTTCTTATTCTTTGACAATTAAGCGCAACCCGAAGAAGCCTTGTTTCGCCATAATGCTTGCTATTCGGTTGGCTAGTGATGCTCATCCAATTGGAACCTATAGTCAGGATACAGAAGAGGTTACTTATGGTAATTCATTGCTTGATGCTCGCCAGACACTAACAAATTAATTGCAACGGCGCACTGGAGATGCCAACTGGATTGGTAGGGAAAAATTTGCATCCATTTGCCCATCTCCGGTATGCAATAATACATCCAACTATTCAAAAATAAATCATCGCCAATGCATTCTACCGCTATTTAAGCATATTGCATGCATTCATCCAGCACAGATTTACTTAAAGCATCCCTGTCTGAGCTATATGTCGTTATGATTCAAAAGCAAGTGTTCAATTTATTATAGTATTCTGGATGCATTTGGGGAAGAATTGATGGCCACAGTTAAGTTGATTTCAAACATCCTTTGGAGACTCCAGAATACGATAACAATAATTATCAACTGACAACTGCTTCTTTCCTCATGTTATGCAATAGAATCTCTCATAGCTTTATGAATGCAATGTTCTACACTTTATTTAAGTTTGCCCAACAAGCTTGACTGAATCACGGGGAATGCTGATCTTCAGCAATCCAAAAGTTCCCATTTCTTAGAATGAATCAAGGGAGGCAGAATCTGAGTAAAGAATTCTTTTCGGTTATTCTCATCGGACCCAAATATTGCATGATGCGGAGAAAGTGCTAAGTGTGACGGATTGTGCTGCGTATTGAATAGGATGTTTTATTCCACGGGTACAAATCAAAAAATCACGGGGTCATTGAAAGTGACAAGTATGTGCAGGGGAAATCACAGCCGAAGTTGTAGGCCACGGTAGAAGTAAAGGACGTACAATTTGTTTTTGTACGCACAATTCTGGCTTGAGGTGGCGGAAGTAGATAGCTTCCGCAATAGAGAGAATATGCTTCTGGAATCCGCACGCGAAACGTTCAGGAACAGTATAGATGACACTAAAGTCATTTTCCGTCCCTGCGTGACTGTTATCTAGAAGGTGAGACAAGAAGAAACCGTTACTGGACCTCGCTTCGCCTTTGTAAAACCCCCTCGCTTTAACTATTATTCCGTCAGTCCGCTTGTGAGTCACTGGGATGTGGAATGATTCCATACAAATCATTAGTGTACAAATATAATATAAATAAATAAATATAAACAAATAAATATGAATATAAATGTAAATGTATTATCTTAGCAGTGCTGAAAATCCGTCACAACGAGGCTGGACCTTAACGTGGTGCGACGGTTTGAGTACCTCCTTCACTCTTTTAGCTATACTGGGTGGTGTCTCCGGGGAGCTTAAGTGCTGCTCCTACCAGCTTGGTCAATGGTGGGAGGTCAGACAAACTCAGTCTCTCGTTCCTCCAAGGTAGGGGATTGAACTGGGATGGCTGCATTTTTTGTAAAATAATAACCCTGCCACCTCCAAGCTGCCTTGCTGACAGGCTTTTGACTCAAAGTTTTTTGATGAGGACCCTAATCCTCCTCCTTTCTAGGTCTGGGCGCATTGACAACAACTCAGGCCACATACAACCATGAATTTTCTTTCAACCTTAACTTAATTCTTCATCAGCCGTCGCGCAGAATATCAAGGGTCGCATTATCTGCTGCTTACAGTAGGGCGGATAAGCGAAAACATGCTACTGCTGGAGCCTCCCTACTTTATTTTCCACCTGCTTCTCTTACTCCACACCCCGACCCCATTATAAACCTTCCTTCTATACTTCCCAGCTTAAGTGTCAGCAACGGAAATGCCACGTATGTAGGACCACCTGCAACCACCTTCTCAAGCCACGCACCCGACACCAATAAGCAACGGGCCATTATAAGGCCAAACTGCCCCGTTTCCAAGGCGACGTTCAACGTTCGCACTGTAAGCCAAATAGGGCAACAGGCTGTAGTCTCACGCAACTTGGACACACTGGGTATTGATGTGTGTTGTTTGTCCGAAACTGGGATCAATGACCCTAATGGGGTTGTTGAGGTAAGTGCACCCGGCTTATACTCTCGTTTTTGGTGGCAAGCATCCGGAGACGTCGATGCAGCACTCACGGGTCAAGATAGTGTAGGTATCATTTACGGCTCCAAGCCTGAGCAATCGTTGGTTGCTTGGATACCGGAGAGCAGCCGATTGTGTACTGCAGGTCTGACGACATAAGCTATGGCTTATTCACGAAATATTACACAACGCTCCTTCTTTGTGATTGCCCCTTATTCTGCCACAGACTGCAGTTCTTGTGCTGTCAAGGACACATTCTATCACTAACTGGAAGCGCTATTACGCAGTGTCACTAGCTCAGATATTATGGTACTCGCAGGAGATAAGAACGCAAAAGTAAAGCATCTGTGCACTTAAGGAGCTCAGTTGGGCGGTAATTATGGGCTCTACTTCGAACGGACTAACGACGCCGATCGTCTGCCCTAACTGTGTTCGAAGAACCTGTTGTTTCTTATTGGCAATGCTTTCAGACGCAGTGGGCATCGAAGTGCCACTTGGCGTCCTCCTGAAGCTGGCCAGCGATGAACCCAAACTGACAAAATTGCCATAAGTATAGGTGGCGTGGTTCCATCCTGTACTGATGCTCGTAATTGAATACCTGAGCCGACTCTGCTCATGACTTTGTAGGCATTCGTTGTTCAAGGAACTTTACCGGGAGTCGCACCATGCGTGCCCACCGATTGGCAACTAAGAAATAGTCTCAGCCCTCAGTCAGGCAAGCCTATCAAGACACACTGCGTACCGAAATTTCGCTGTCTTCTCCTAATGACACTGAGCTGCAATGGAATAGGATCGGGGCGGCCATGCATGACGCAGAAGCATCTGCTAGTGGAAATATCTATCGTCACCGCACCAGTCACTGGATATCCGAGAGGTCGGTGAATCTGTTGTAATCAGGAAAAATACTCCCGGCTGGTTATGAGCACAATGTGACCAGACGGGCTAATAGGCACGAACTAAAGCGGAGCCTAGGTGCTGACAAGGAAGCCTAGTGGACCAGTCTGGCTCAAGAAATGTAGGAGGCAGTAGCAGTAGGCAATTACCGCAAGCTCTTCCAGCAGATACGCAACATTGGTCTTAGGCTACCAGCCGTCAGTGGGACAAGCAGATAGAGCGCGGGTGCACTGATATACAATAACGAGCGCCGTATGGCTCGTTGGGCGAAACACTTTCAAGATATGTTCAGCTGGTCCCTGCTCCCGGACCTTTTCGTACCTAGGTGATACAGAACGAGTCATGGATGGTTGGTTTAGAGACTCGTTCGGAGGCCGAAGGTCGAAACGCGAGTAATGTCCTTAATAATTTTCTTGCCGGTGGACCGGATTCCTTCCCAAGTGCACTATTTAAGGATGGTGGTGAGGTCCTGTGCAAAGAACAGACCTCCAGATTCGAACCTATCCGTAAGAATGTGAGTGTCCCGGCTAACTGGGGCGAAGCGATTATAGTGGAAACATACAAGAAGGGTAACCACACAGACTGTATTAACCACAAGGGTATTAGCCTAACGCCAGTTGTGATAAAATTACTGGCCTCGATTCTCGTTCATCGCCTTACTGTGGAACGGAAATCTCAGATTGAGGAGGAGCAGGACGGTTTCCGCCCAGAACGTGGTTGTATAAACCATATATTCACTTTGAGGCAAGTGCTAGAGCAGCACCATACATACCGCAGACCAACGATAGCTGTGTGCCTTGATTTCTAGAGCGCATTTGACTCAGTCGGTCCATCGATTCTGAAAAATATACTTTAGTGGAAAGGTGTTCTCGTGAAATATATGAACAACTTACATGATCCACACTCGAATACTACAAGGTGCCTCAGACCCTACAGTGATCTTTCGCAAAGCTTTCCGACCACATTGGAGTTCGTCAGAGTTGTCCGATTCCTCATTTCTGTACAATTTCCTTGTGCAATCTGTCATGTTGTGTTCCTTATCGGTATTTCACTATGTAGATGTTGCGCTCCTGTCTGAAGAAAGGTTAGTTGACGTTGATTATGCGGACGATATCCTCTTGCTTTCGACGGCGAAGCGGTGTCACAATCAACTTTGAATAGCCTGTCTTGATTGCTCCCATTATTTGGAATGCGTTACGCAGCTTCAAATTGCAAAAGTGTTGCTACAGGACTACCAGCCATTTGATGACCCCTTGAAGCTTCCTGAAGAGGAACTCAAGGTTACTGATCTTGACAGCGGCATCGGTAACTCTGTGCGCATATAAACTGAAGTCAGCTTACGTATTGCAATCAGCAGAATTGACTTTTTGAATCTGCTGCATCTTTGGCAGAAGAAGAGGATTTCCCTACGTCTAAAAGACCGTGTATATAATGCTACATTGATGCCCGTCCTGCTGTAAGATAGAGAGACTTGACCCTTTCGATTTGAAGGTCTGCTGCTTCTGTATGTTTTTGGTCATCGCTGTCTGCGAAGCAGTGCTGGTGTCGGATGGCACCTACTTGTCCTTAATCATAATGTGTGTACGTGGGTAATAGGTAGTGATAATCCTGCTAGCACCTTAGAACACATGATAACGCTGAATAAGTTGCGTTGGAGTAAGCAGTTCTACGTATGCCTGCTCACCGCTTACTTAGGAGGGCCTTGCTTTGTTTGCTAGGTCTCTAGTGGCGCAACTCTCAAGCTGGACAGAAGTTGACTTGGCAGCGTGAAGTCACAGAAGACCAACGTGGGTGCTGTTGGTCCGTCTCGCCTTCCGGGCTGATTCCTCGTGACTCGACTTGTGCTTGGCTCGAGACAGTACAGGACACGTCTCGCAGTCGGCACCAGTGGCGCGTTTGCTGTCATCTCCTTGTCGGATTGTCTGTTTGAAGTGTGTTTGATGCTGTGTTAGCTGCGGGGTAATGCCGGATTATGACGCGGTGCAGTGGAAGCCGCAAGGAGGCTGTCTCCCAGATGCCGACTTATGTTTTCACGATAGCCAGCTGTTTGTGATATTATGTCGTCTACACAAGGTGTAGGCTCCTTGACCCTGGGTGATTGCTTAGGACATTAAAGTTTTCAGGAAAGTCCCCCTTCTTTCTCTCTCATTATTTTTATCCCATAGGTCCTCATGGTTGTTTGACAGCGAAGCATCAGTTCAAATGTTTGATGTGCTGCTGTTGATGAAAATGGTGATGCTGGTGATGATGATGATGATGATGATGATGATGATGATGAAGATGAGGATGATG